>CM076607.1:128889129-129000636 GCA_038502775.1 Hippodamia convergens
CCTGAAGAATGCCATGTTGACATAAAATTATTTCGTTTCTACTCATCTTCTTTTTTTTTTTCACTTTCCTTGATATATGTGGCTGGCATAGTTGTCATATTTCTCCCTTCTTATTTTCTCTATAAGGATATGGAAATGAATTGTAATGATACAGTAAAGTTTTTGGGTGTCATTCTGGATAGACATCTCAAGTGGGATTCTCACATTGAATATGTCAAAAAGAGGCTCCATTCAGTCATTTATACCTTTATGATTTTGAGACATCATTTAGATCCATGTATTCTAACAACACTATACTTTGCCAATTTTCAATCTGTACTATCCTATGGCAATAATTTTTGGGGAAGCTCTTCACGAATTAGTGACATTTCTGTTGCTCAAAATGGGCTTTGAGGGTAATTTTTAGAATGCGTTTCAGAAAAACTTGTCATGGTGTATTTAGAACTCATAATATTATGACAATTTTTGGATTGAATATTTATAGAACTTTGATGTTCGTACATGGGAGAAATAATTATTTCACAGAGTTCCAAAATTTTAATAATACAAGACGAATTCATCCTTATTTCTTTCCATCACATAAAACGTCTATTGTGGAGAAAGGTACACTTTATAATGCTATACGTTTTTTCAATGCTCTACCAAGATATCTGTAAGAAATTGTTAAGTATGAAATTTTCAAAAAGAATGTTGGAAATTTCCTTATTTCATGTGAACCATATTCAGTTGAGGAATTTCTTGATTATTGTAGACAACATTGATTTTTTTCTTTCATTTTGACGTGTACTCACATTCTGTATTCATTTTAATGTATGATTGTTGATTCAAATGAATTATTATTATTATTATTATCTAGAATTTTGTTCAATTGAAAAAATGGCATGTATTTCTGAGTATTTTGTAATGAAATGTAATGAACATTTTCGTTTCACACTTAGTTTGAAAGTTTTGTCTAAGAGGAGCAGTTCGATTGAATATTTTCTGATAAATGCTTAGGCATGATACTGCAAATTCGGCGATGACAATCCTTCAAGATTGTAAAATCGCCATTGTATCCTATGAACTAGCTAACCTGGCAGACTTCTAACTGCCTCAATCGTTAAATGAAATGAGCGACTTCAATATTAAAATAAACTTTTATGGTATAATACCTTGAAAGTCGACATAAAATTGTCCTGTACCACACGTGTTGCGCCAAACGATGTCGTTTGAAAGCTATTATATTTTTAAATATAAGAAGTATTTAGAATCATTTTCTATTCTAGAAACTAAAGACTGTAAGGGTAAGGGATCTGGTGGTGGGACCAATTGTGGCAATTGGCAATAGTTAAGCTAGCTGACCTAGCGAACTTAGTGTCGCCTTAGAGATGATTAAAGTTGAACTAACCAATATTTTTTTAAAAAGAAAATATATTAGGCGAATACACAAAGATACAAAAGTAAATGTTATACAGAAAAATTTTATTGCATTGAAATAGGTATGTGAGCGATTGTTCATATTTTTCTCAATAACTATCTTAGTTAATATTGGTCGTACAAGAACGTTTGAATGGGCAAATTTGAAGTATTTTTTATGAGCTATTGTTTTTCAAATAGAGCACCCTGTATTTTTTTTCTAATCGGTAAATCTCTTGCTTCTGATTTCAAATATATTCATTTTATTGAGGTTAATTTCGACGGTTTTTGAACAATATAGATAGTTTTTTTTTAATCTAAGGCAGCTGTGGATTGCCATAGGAGCGATTCGATTTCTTCATATCAAGGGAAACGTGAATAAAATAGCAACTGATATTTATTTTATTCATATATCAACTAAAAATTGAATTAGATTTTCAGTATAGGTCTACACAGAGTCCTCACCATTTATGAAATATATTGATATTTTCAAGTTTTTTTTCCTCTATGAACTATCAGGAACCCATAGAATAGAACTTCGAGATGAAGAAATCACATATTCTCGAGTGGCCTCACACAGCTGCCTTAGATTAAGACGAAAAAACCTATATTTTCCGAATACTTCGAATTTTCCTATTCAAACGTTTTTGTTCGACCAATATTAACTGAAATAGCTATTGAGAAAATATGAACAATCGCTATGTACATTATCATTCTCACATCAGAAAAATTTGCTTTTTTTGAGAGGTGAAGATGTCATTTTTTTATATTTTACAATTCCTTCGTTGTTGTACCTTGTGATGAACAGTTTGTTTTTGTTTTTTTCCCCGAGAATGCGAAAATAAATAGGGCTGATTGTCCATAGTAGAAAGGGGATTAGTTCAAAAACATTTCATCATAAAAGGAAGAAGGATAGGTATAATAACACAGACATGGACTCAGATGCGTTGATATTATGTGAAATTGTAGTTCACTGAATTGATATCAAATATAATACTTTCACGAAAACGCTATTAATCATATCGACACCTACTGGCATTATTCGCAATGAAGAAAATAAATTTTTTTTTCATTTAATGAATTTTTCAGAGTTTTATGGTATTTTATGTTAACCCCGCCGTAAAAGAATCCAACAAAAAACAGTTCTAATCTTGATTTATAAAATGGCGTATGGAACAAAATTTCAGACTCAGTTTTATATATAAATTCATGCAAAAAATGCCACATTCGGCGCTCATTTTTTCATCATATTCGAATTGTAATCCTTAGAGAAGGTTGACCTGCCTAAGCAGTTCTACTGAAAAAAAATATTATTTTTTCTGCGTCATGATAAACTATTTTTTTACAAGAATGGTGAAAAAAATTCACACTCCAGACTCCATAGAAGCTACTTGAATTTTTGGTAGATGAAAAAATAAGAGCTCAGTTGAAATATATAATTTTGAATTTTTTGACCGAAAAAGATATTATACCATAATATGTAGAATGGTTTTCTGTTTATCCAATGCATAGAAATTTCGATGCATTTACCTCATCCCCTTCCAAAAATTTGGTATCGGCCCGTCCCTGATAAGGTCTCTTTTTTTGTCTAATTTTTAGACGTAAAAACACTCGACAGTAGATCATATCATATTGATTCATTCCCATTAAATTTTCGAGTTGAAGATTTATAGTTGCATCTTTAATAGTAGCTCAATCATATTGCATGAAGATATATCAACATGTGTTCATTTCTATGCAGAATGTAATGAAATTCGAACGGAATCTAAATTTAGATATAGAGGGCAGTGATTTTGATTATTATGACACCTCTGACAACATAATATAGGTATCGTTGGCGTGTAAATTAAGCAGAACGTTTTCGTTACATCTTAATCAACTTGAGTTACTCGGGAAACATACTACGCTGTTATTCTGATAGTTTGAGAAATTATCTTGAAAATTTGAAAGATATGTTCGTATACGTCCTGGCGGATTTCCAAAAGTTCCTGTATCATTCTGTAGTTCAATTCCATTACTCGTAATAAAAATAGACTCGTAGTAAAGTAAAATTAACATTTCATTCGGATGAAAACAAATTTGTTTGTTCTGAGGAATCTATTCGTTTTGACTCGGATATTGATTTGTGTTTATGGGATGCCCATCTTTTCAATTTCCTAAAATTGATTAATGGCAGATTGTCCATTGACGATACTCTTGTCGGGACCAGTGAACATTTCATTCGCCATGCCTGAAGGTTTATGTTAATCTCAATTTTCTTCACTCTACCGTTTTCCGGTCAGGCGCTCCACTCCTCCGATATACCGGAACACTTCAGAGAAGCTGAACTGACAATTGAAATGAACCTAATCTGTTCATATTCTAATTTATTTTTCATTTGTAAACGTCAGTTTCCAAAAACACAATATTAATCAAGAAAGTTTATTTTATCAAGTCACCAACTTGTGAAACTGACAGTTAACTTGCAAAATTTTCACAAGTTATTAGTATTATTCACATTAGAAAATTTTGTTTTATAGTCATATATGTTGAAAATCATGGAACAATTGTTATTTCCACTAACACAGATTTTTGATGATGAAAGAGTTGATACTGATACTGATGAACCATCTGTTGACTCAGAAACTCGACGACTGCAGAACATTTGTACACTCCTTACTACCGAATAATTTGCTAGACATTTCGATTTTTTGTTGACCGAATCATCGACATAAGTCATCGCAATTTCAGTGCTCTTCTACTCTCCTGCACGCTTTAGTGCTAAAATAACTCCACCCGAATCCGCAACCATAGTGGCTCCAGTTCTGCGAAAAGAGGGGCCAGTGTATCACTCTGGGTCTTTTAAACCTTAATATTTGGCTATTTGCTTTGGGACACCACCTATAGTGTGCCGGCCAGCATTAAGGGAAATGCACTTTCCATGTCGGTATGTCAAAAAAATCTTAGGCTTTCTGTTCCAGGAGGCCGCAGATTTACATATTTTCTGTATAACATACAGGGCTTGAAGCTGCAGTCATCATCGGATATCGTGAATCTTCTTGTTGTTAAATTTTTTGTTTACCGCAATGATAATTGTTGAACGTCACTTTAGCACGCTGGATTGCAATTTTTCAATTCTCTCACTGAAGATATCAAAAACATAACTGAATGGGAATAGTCCTTATAAAGAATGTATTTTATGATATTCAGGACCTCTGCAGAGGTCACTGACGTTCCCACGCTCGTATAAAGAAGGGTTGGGGCGATAGGCCATCTACTTACCTATAAAAAATTCAAATGCTTAAAAACCCAACCGAAGACTCGGAATCAGACGGAAAAACCAAAGCAGGAATGAATTTACGATTTTTTCTGACTGGGGCAGCAATTCATGATTATGCCCATCCACCTACCCCCACCCTCTAAGGTTGGATATGAGAATTGAAAGCTTAAAAAAATGTATTTATACACTACTTGAATAAATTGAAAGCGTAGGTTATACCAGGAAGCTGGAAAAATTCATGAGTGTAGGTAATTTGTTTTATTTGTTTCCCATTTGTAAACGTCAGTTTCCAAAAACACAATATTAATCAGAAAAGTTTATTTTATCAAGTCACTAACTTGTAAAACTGATAGTTAACTTGCAAAATTTTTACAAGTTAGAAGTATTATTTACATTAGAAAATTTTGTTTTATCGTCATATATGTTGAAAATCATGGTACAATTGTTATTTCCAGTAACACAGATTTTTGATGATGGAAGAGTTGATACTCACTACTAAATAATTGGTTAGACATATCGATTTTTTGTTGACCGAATTATCGACATAACTCATCGCAATTTCGGTGCTCTTCCACCCTCCTGCACGCTGAAATATCTCCACCCGAATCCGCAACCATAGTGGCTCCAGATTTGAGAAAATACTGGCCTGGCCGGTGTATAACTCTGGGTCTTTTAAACCTAAATATTTCGCTATTTGCTTTGGGACACCACCAATAGTGTGCTGGACAGCATTAAGAGAAATGAACTTTCTATGTCAGTATGTCAAAAAAAATCTTAGGCCTTCTGTTCCAGGAGGCCGAAGATTTACATATTTACTGTATAACATGCAGGGCTTGAAGCTGTAGCCATCATCGTATATGGTGAATCTTCTTGTTGTTAAATTTTTTGTTTGCCGCAATGTCACAAGAACGTATTTTTCCATATCTTCTTCATCATTCATGTTCAAGGAGAGAATTTCGTCACATCGACAACATGTAAATGAAATTGTTCAGACGCTTCTTTACTCAATACCTTGGCCCTTTCTTGGCGTATACCGCTCATTTTTCCATTTCAGAAACGCTATTACTGATTTAATCTGCAAATGACAACTAAACGTCATATTTTTCAATAAATTTTTTAAGGAAAACAAACCTTCAAACAGGGGCATTTTCTTTCATTACCGAGCAACTTTCCAGCATAGACCATTTTGCCCATAAAGTATTAGGGCTGAATCTAGCTGACAGTTGATTCAAGTATACCAACAAAACATCTTCAGTTACCCCAATCACACTATTCTTGTTTTGCCACTTTTTGAAGTCGTCGTATTCTCGCTCGTACCTTGAAGCTTATTTTGCAGGTAATAAACTTGATGTTACACTGCTGGCTGTCTCAACAATTTCTTTTGGTACATTCATTTTCGCCAATACAAATGTAAAGAAAAATAAACATACAGGGTGGCCATTTGAAAACGAAACAGACAAGGTTACAGACGAAATAAATTTTTTCGATAGAAATGCTCGGACAGGTCGATTTCTGTTTCGAGGGGGACAACTTAAGATGTGCGTTACGGAGGCATAGCGCTTCAACCCTTGCTACTACAACCCTCACCCCCAATTTTTCAATAGGGAAGATGGGGTGAATGATGATACCTCATTTGAAAGGTATTTTTATACTGATTTCAGCACAGTAATTGTTTTTTCATTTTATGCATTAAACTAAGCATTTGAAAATGAAGTGGTGTTTTCATGGCACTTGTAGTGTTTTTTTTTTGAAATACCTTTCAAATGAGGTATCACTCACCCCATCTTCCCTATTCAAAAATTGGGGGTGAGGGTTGTAGTAGCAAGGGTTGAAGCGCTATGCGTCCGTAACCTACATCTTAAGTTGTCCCCCTCGACACAGAAATCGACCTGTCCGAGCATTTCTATCGAAAAAATTTATTTCGTCTGTAATCTCGTCTGTTTCGTTTTCAAATGGCCACCCTGTATACCATTTTTTGGGAGATTTAACTGTATACCCAATTGAGAATAATATATATTCAGTATGGTATACCTTCACCTTCTAATTTTCAATGTCGTCGATCATAAAAGAAAAAATATCGATGATTAAATCAGAAACGAACAAATATCAACCCTCAAACGAATCTGGGAGTAAATATACGAGCCGGCATATTTGAATTTAACGTTTCACAGCTGAGGGTTCATGAAGCCGCGCAAATTCTGTGGGTGGATAGCTGAAGTTGGGTAGGACGAGTGTTTCATGCACCGTTTGTTGGAACGGTCAAATTAAAAACGGTGTGTACCCGAGGGCCCCTGATGCACGGTGGCTGGAAAGATTTTAACTTTATTACAATCCTCCATCCAGAAAAAATTTTTCAGGTATATCGTCGGCTTTGTACCTGCGAAACAAGATTTCGGAATACATGAGAGTGTATCTCTATTGAAATGTTCCTCGTTTACCTATTACTTCATATGAAGTGAACAAAATTGCATTCTCTTTTGAGAACAGAGTAAGGTGAGTTATCAAAATCAACGATATCATCATTATTTGTAACTTCAATCCAACCAAAAACATTTTAATGTAAAATATTGCCAAGACGAGGCCGTGTTTCTAACATTGTCAAAAAGTTATCAGATCTCATATAGAGCCAAGCTGCTAACTCTAAACTCTTCATCTTTCAAGTTATCATTTCACAAACTCTATGCCTTGGTCGAAATGAGTTTCTCTTTCGTCTTAGCGTAAGGAGAAATGTTTCGCAAATCAAAAAATTACCGTATTCAGGAAATTGCACTGAGCATATCTTTCATATGGACGTCGGTATACAAGAGAACGTCGATCACAATGGTAGAGGCAGAATCTAGACTCATCTGTGCAGAGAACTCTTCCCAATGGATATGCTCTCTCGCAAAATCCAAACGCGCCCTTCGATGGGCTGGGGTAAGAGCTAGGCCTCTTGTCACGACACGAGCCCATAAATGATATTCTATAAGGCGATTTTTTATTGTCTTGGTGCTAATTTGCACCCCATTTGCTCAAGCTGATTTTGAAGGAGGCGAGCGGTTGCAAACCGTTTTCTCAACGAAGAAACTCTCAAATAATGTTCCTGAATGGGAGTTTTCACCCGTGGTCTACCCTGTCCTGGTCTTCGGACATTCATACCTGTCTCCTTGAATCGCTGCAATATTCTGGACACACTTGTATGGGAAACTCCAAACCTTTCAACAATTCTTGTGTATGTCCACCCTTATTCTCGCAAAACTACCACTTGCGCACACTCCCCTTGGGTCAAATTGGGAATTTCTCGTTGCATAGCGATCGAGTGTAGAAAATTAAACGAAAGAAAAACTATTGATCACTAGAATTGATCGAGAACAACTGATTTTAGAATGGAGCCAATACATTCAAAATCTGATGATATCATCTTTTTTATTCCTGCTGAGAAAAAACATCTGTATTGATGAAAAACGTTGGAAGAGGATAACATATGCTTGCATAATTCTGATAAAAATAATTATCATCGAGAACACCTTCAGTTGTAGAATTAATTCGAGATTTCCATGATGTGCGTTAATTTTTTTTGAGCAGTGTAGTTGATGATTCAATGAAAAACCGAGATGAGGATTCTGCAGATAGAGCATCTCTAATCATTTCATTCACCTTTTACCGTTTTCGTGAATGATCTGTACCAATAACTGTGGTAAATATAACGGATCAACCCAACTACTGATGAAAAAAATTGGAGGCTGGTCATATAAGAAAAGACATATTATTGAATGAGTCTTTCCAGCTCATTAGCTGTGTTCCATTACAAATTATTCCACCTAACATTTTGCGCACATCCACGGTAGGCATTCCCAGAAAAAAAGTCCAAGAGTGTAACATGTGTTGAAATAATTACTGTGATTTTTCAGCAGTCGAGCTACAATTCAAGACTTTTCTGAAGATTCCTACAGCAGGTGGAGGCGAAACATTAGTTAAAATAATGTCAGTTCATGCGGTCATGAAAGTCTCAAACTATTTTCTGTCTTATTCTATCACAAAGAATGGATAGAATATGATAACATCTACTGAACTAACTAATCACAAAAAAATTGAATGAACCGATTACCAGCTTCTTGCATACAAATGTACTTGTGAGTGTGCATGAGTGTTGGAAATGCCTCCTGCAATGTGTATTATACGATATTTTCTCTATTTCAGTCAAGATTTGTGAAATCCCCCCGAAATTCAAATGAAAACAGGTACTAGTGACTTTTGTTTTGAATCTTGGCAGTTGGTGTGACTTGAGAAATTTTACAGATTACGGAATTTGAATTGATTTGATTTGAAAATCTAGAGGATCTGAGGACAGTACTGATATCCACAACACGAAAAATATAACTTAAAACAATGCTGTAATGAGTTTCATTACAGCACTACTTTTAGTACTGAAATAGAGAAACAATTTTTTTCGCAGGTCCAACTCGAAATTGACGAATTGACGTCGATAAATCAAGCTATCGTAACAATTCAAGTCTGAAAATTGTCCAACTGCAAATTTCGAGCATTGTTAATGAAGTTGCTCTGCTTGAGGGGTTCCTAAATTGTATTCAAGCCGATTGTGTGAGTGTATTGAAGCATTGGTGTTCGACTGAGAGGATTGTATTAATTGCTTCTGCGGGTTACAGAATTGCTGCTCAAAATAGGCGTAATCAGTGGCAGGTTATTAGGGACGTAAATTCCCCCCAATATTGCTCAGAGTAATTGATATAATTGCAGGTGAAAATTTGAAAAAAAATGTGTACAACTTTTCTATGGAAATGCATTGCAAAAATTGTGGAATCAAAATTAGGTCTGCTCAATTCGTCTACTTAGTGTTAAGTGTATAGTGTATGTATAGACCACCTTCAAGTGCTTACCGTTTGTTTCTGACTACTATTGAGTATATTCTCAAGTTCTGTGCCTTTCTATTGATGTATATGTTGGAGAGCCATACCTAATTTTCCGAAGTTGGGGGTTGAAAAAACAACCCCATGATACCACGGGAAGTCGATGCTTTTTTCAGTTTATATTAGTATCCATATAATGAACCCACATGCGAATTATGTATGTGTTCCGATTGATAGTTTCCGAGATATGAATTTTCAAAGTAAGGGGTTGAAAAAACGACCCCGTGATCCTACGGGAAGTCTATCATTTCTTCATTGGATTTTAATATCCATATAATGAACCCACATGCGAAATATGTAAGTGTCCCGAAGAATATTTTTCGAGATATAAGTTTTTCAAAGTTAAGGGTTGAAAAAACAACCCCGTAATCCCACGGGAAGTCGATCATTTTTTCAGTAGATATTGATATTGATATTATCAACCTTCATGAGAAAACTGTATGTTTTCCGAAGAATATTTTTCGAGATATTAAATTTTCAAAGTAAAGGGTCGATCCTCTTTTAGTAATATCGATATTGGAAATATAATATCAATATCAATATGCTCCGACAGATATTCTCCGAGATATCGAATTCTCACAAATTTCACACAGCAAATGCGGTATACAATAATTCTTTTCAAATGTATGTGAAATCAAAAGACTCCTCACTAGACTTGGTTCGATTTTATATGAATGCAACTGAAACTTTCCCCTCACTTTCAATGCGATTAACTACATAAATCATGTTTTGATTATTTTCGACTGACGGAGAAATTCTGCAATACCCTCCTTTATTAATATAGCGATTAATGATCTTACTTCAAATACGCTTGCTCCGTTCACACGTTAATAAACTAGTTGATTAAATTATTATAGTTCGATCATTTCCATCTTTACATTAAGTAGAGATGTTTTCAGTCTGATCTGAACCAATCAAACTAATCAGGATTCTATTCTGTATTTTTCTGGAAAGTTAATTAATCAAACTTTCTGAATGTTCTGGAAACGTTCGGAGTGAAACTAGAAATTCTCAGTTCATTGCTTCAAAAATTCAATAATTCTTTTCGAGAACTTGTTACCATGTTCACTCCAAGAATTTTTCATTTGGATGCTGCAGGATATAAATTATAAATTATCGTTTTTATAGTATAGGTAAGCGGAAAAAACGTCTGGGTTCAAAACATTAACAATTTCAGATGTCTGAATAAAAACAATCAGTAAGGATTCATTCATCAATTTGCGAAAAATTCCACTTTCAATGATTTGCTGCCCCGGTCAGAAAAAATCGTAAATTCAGGCCTGCTCTGGTTTTTCCGTCTGATTCCGAGTATTCGGTTGGGTTTTTAAGCATTTGAATTTTTTATAGGTAAGTAGATGGCCTATCGCTCCAACCACCCTTCTTTATCCGAGCGTGGGAACGTCAGTGACCTCTTTAGAGGTCCTGAATATCATAAAATACATTCTTCATAAGGACTATTTCCAATTCAGTTATGTTTTTATATCTTCAGTGAGAGAATTGAAAAATTGCAATCCAGCGCGCTATAGTGACTTTCAACAATTATCTAAATAAATGAAAATGTTCATAATCCCATGGGCGTACATTTAGTTGTTTACTGCCGCTATCGCTTCTCGTTGGATGGACTATGGAGAAGATAGCATTGAATATTGAATGTCATTATTTGTTTTGTTCGGACTGTATTTAGGCAAGACTCGCTACGGTCATGTCGGAATATCAATCCATTAATCGTATTATTCTAGCTACATCCGTGCAACATTTCATGTTCAAAGGACGATCGGATATACACACACAGATACACGCAAAATCATTTCTATTAACTGAGATAAAGTCGAATGGAATGAATTTATTATCTTGGCTACTCTGCATATTCATGGAAAATCCCGAACACGTCAGTTTCAAATTTTAAATTGTCATTTATCTCCGTGAAAATGCTGACCCACCCCTTCAACCACCTTCGAAAAAGAAATACCCACAACAATTTAAAAAACAAGAAGTATGGATTGTGAGAGATCGTTAGAAACGACGCGTTATTCGCTATTCATTTAGAATTCAATCGAAATTTTCATGTAAATTGCAAATATTAAAACGAAAGAATAAATAAAATCAAGCGAATCTTCGAAATGAATCAAAAAATTTGTTGGAGATGTTCGAAGAACATATACCCAAATAAAAATTTTCTTCATCATATTCAACATCTCAGGAGATATAGACTCAATCACAAGCGTTCTTTTTTCTTTCAAATCATTCAAATCGAGGAGTTCACAAAAATCGGCGTAACAGAAGGATTTCTATGATTTATAAGCTCATGCTAGTCGGCATTGTCTCTAAACGTAACCGGATGAGGGACGAAAATACAAAATATTTTCATTCGTATTCTGATTGTGAATAAACATGTATTCAAATTCGGAACCACGTTGACACCGTATTCAGTGTTTATCGAGTGCCATAGACTGATTTTTCTCACCTTTTCTGTGGAAAAAAACGTGAAACTCGCATCACCGTTGTTGATAGCTTATATGTACAGGGTGGGCAAAATTCATGATACTTGAACTATAACTTTCTAACCGTGGAGGATAGTAGATAAAAAGTGTATAAAAACAGAAAATTGGCAAACTTCGGAAACTGCTGACTAAAGTGGAAATCAAGTAACTTGTGATTGTTTAGTCTAGTGTCCAGTTATAACATTATGGTTTTCGAATAATTTTTAGTTTGCAGATAAGTTTTAATGGCCCAATTTGAACGGAATCGAATAGCTCGATAATGAAATTCAACTGTCAATGTTTTGATTCAGACGTTCAGACAACTCAAAATACAGAGTTATTGTTTACATTGCCATCATAGATGCAGAAAACTATCAATATTTCTGATTGCCATTTAATGGCGATAATTAATGGTAGAATGAAGATTTGTTCAAAACATCTCGTCATAAAATTTTCCGTAGTGTTCGGAAGAAAGATAAGTATAATAACACATGGACACAGATGCTTTAATGTTATTAGAAAATGTACCGTAGCGACACCTATTGGCGTTATTCACCAGAAGGAAAAATATCTCCTATATTTTTCCATTTCATCAAATTTTTCAGAGTTTTGATTGATAACATGTTAACCCCGTGGAAGAATCCAACAATAAATTTTTCATAACAAACAGTTCATCTAATCTTGTATTATGAATGGTGTAACCAACAAAATGACCGACTAACGGCCAGTTTCTGAAAGGCCGATCAACTTAAAAATTAACTAATCAGCTGTCAAATCCCTGGTCAAGTGCCATTTGAGTTGCAGAAAGTATGGTTAACTACTTGAACTTGATCAGCCTGTCAGTTGACAGAGGGGTCAAATATTGCAGGTAAATTGTGCGACAAACGCACTTTTGGGTTTCTGAAACGCATGTTAAGGGTAAATCAGTGGTCAAACTAATGTCCAAGAGGTGGTCAACTAATCGGTGATGTTCGGCGAATTAACTCGGTAGTTTCCACGGAAATCTTAATTGTATGGGTTAATGGGTCTGCATAACAATAATTAGGCATAGTAGCAATAATTATATTTCCTCCAAAAAGAAATTTATTTACTTTTTGAAACAATTTGTGATTTTATTATCTGGCTGTAGACTATCATCTCCCCAGAACACAGGAATAACTCAATAGGAATTAATCTGAATTATATCCATTCATTATCGAATGTTATTGGAGCTCTAGACTGTACACATATTAAAATGATCTCGGTCGTCCACAAGATGAGCTTTCAAAATAGGAAGGAAAAATTTTTTTCCAAATGTTCAGGCCATTTGTGATGCGAACTTGAAAATTTTAAAAGATAATGAAAACATATTTGTGAGAAAATCCACTGTGTTAACTCACACGTATGTATAATCATTAATAACTAAGGTAGTAGTGGAAGGTAGTAGTGGACTCCAACGGAAGCCAAGAAAATCCAGCACGATACAATAAACGAAGTAGAAATGCAGTGTGAATTTACATCTTGATGTGTGATGAAAGTTGAAATAAATTAATGCTCAATACTGATTTCATTGATACACAGGAAAATATCAAAAAAATCTATTTAAATAATTTCATACTTGTAAACAATTTATGATTGAGTAGAGATTGAAATATTGTGGTAATAAGGATATTCATTATCATATTTTAAATATACCAAACATTGATAAATTGAATCATTTATTGAAACCTTTCTCCTTGAATGAAATTTCTGCCACTTGAACTCATTTTGAATAAAACAAACTCGAAATAATCCCAAACTGAATACTAAATTCAAAATATGAAAATGAGAAATTCTAAATTCTAACCTGTTCGATCAGATAATATTGTTTATTTTAGCAGATTCTGTGGTTCGATAGCCTCGAAACAGGGTAACCTGTTGTCAAATCATAATGATCAGAGATTAGTTAATTTTGCCCTTAACATCCTTTCAGCAACCCAAATTGATTTGACATCGATGTCAAGTTAAACGTTGTGTCAGTTGATATACTGTTTGATCGGCCTTTCAGAAACTGGCCGTTAGTTTTATATATAAAGATTTTCAGAGCTGATTCTTCAGCATTAGCAGCGATATAAATTTATACATCGTTTACCTCCAGGCCTTATTTAATCCTCAAAGAAATCGATTTAAACCTTATGATCACATGCAATATATCATTCAGTAAACCCGTATCTTCTCAATTTATGTTCACCATATTATAGATTTTGGATTCTCTTCCAGACAATCCCGTCCGGCTAACGTTTGGCCTATGCTGGAACATCCCAACACAACGATGAATGTTTCCCTGACGTCTAATAATTCTCTTCCCATTCCCGTGAAAACCACGGACTATTCTGAGGCACCTACAGGTCGTGATGAACACCTGGCTCTCTTTGAAGTGGCAACTCTCGCAGTCATCTTCATAGTCACAGTTGTGGGAAATACGACAGTTCTCCTGGCCCTTTGGACTAGAAGAAGGTGAGTTGATTATTCCGGAATATCTGTCATATGGCGCCTTCATCGAGGAAATCGATATAAAACTATACAAGGTGATCTTGTTGAGAAAAACTCATTAGGGATAATACATTGGCGTCGATACGTCATACAATCATTACATAGGAACATATCATGTCAATACAGGGTGTACCAAGTTCGACGGCCCATTAGACGTTTCTGGAGACCTGGACCAATTTGAAATCTGAAAAGTGGTATTAGGATATCGTTCGACATTATCTACCGAGCTGAAATATTCTTGAAGCCTGACCACTTTCATTCTTACAAGGTATGAAAATAAAGTTAAAAAATGTTTTTTTCTGTTTTTTCGTTTCAAATCTTTATTAATCGTTGCATTCGTCGAAATACTTTTCAAAATATGAAGAAAACACTGAAGAAAAAAGGGAGAAAGAGTATTCGGTATTATGTTTGTCATTCCTTTTCTTTATATCTTATGCACGAAGCGTTTTCACAGTTTTGAAGTCCAATATAGTGGAAATACAAAGTGTAAATTTCTAGAATTTTGAAAAACTCGTCACAGGGTGGTCGAAATGTTGGGTCAAAAATTGAGATCAAGATTGGCCCATAACTTTAGTTTATCGAATCAGAACCCTATATTTTCATTATTGCGTTGGATTCTGTCAAGAAAAATGATTAAAGTGTTCTCACATGTTAACGCTCCCAAAATGAATAGGCACTTGAGGTATTTTGGATTTTCTGATTTTATGTCCTACGTAGAGTCAAATTCAAGAAATCTGTTTCATATCAACGATGATCTATGTTCATAGAAGATAAATTATAACAATAATTCACTAGTGATAGACCTATTTCTGAATCCATTTATGATTTTATGAATTTTACTTTACGTACGACATAAAATCAAAAAATCCTGAATAACTCAAGAATTATTCTTTTTAGGTGCATTGACATGAAAGAACACTATCATTATTTTTCTTGGCAGAATCCAATGCAAACATAAAAATAAAGTTCTAATTCGAAAAACGAAAGTTGTGGGCCAATCTTGATCCCAATTTTTGACCCAACATTTCAACACCCTTTGTCGAATTTTTCAGAATTCAGGAAATTCACAATATTTCCAGTCTTCGACTTCAAAAGTGTGAGAACGGTTTGATATTTAGAATAGAAATAATATGTGCCACACTTGATCCCAATTTTCGACCCACCATTTGGAACACCCGCTGTGAACTCTAGAAATTTACAATATTTCCACAGTCTTTGACTTCAAAAATGTGAAAACGGTTTGTGCATAAGATATTCAGAATGGGAATAACAAACATAATACCGAACACTATTATGTCCCCTTTTTTTTTCAGTTTTTTCTTTATATTTTGAAAAGTAGTTCGACGAATGCAACGATTCGAATAGGAATGTATTCACAATTGAATACTCTATCAAAAGTTGACACGAAAAACAGAAAAAAAAATTTTGAAAATTGAGAAGAATTTTCAAATGAAAAGACCCATTATTTATTGCATTGAAGTTTGAGTCTTTCCGATTCCGAAAGTTTGAATTCTCTCGAGAAAATTCTCTTCAAATGAAGAAGTACGAAATAATCTCAAAATTGAACTCTGTTGAAATACATACAACCTCGTGGGTTTTCATCAAAAATTCGCATTTTTGAAAATCTCCGAGATGGAGGCTGATGTTTTTTCTATTGCGTGATGTTCAGAATATGATACAGGAGGTAACAAATTCTTTACCAAAGTGAGAAAAAAATTGGAACCCCATTTTTTCGAGGCATTTCCGAAATCTTCGTCAAAACATAAAAGGAGCATACGTCCAAGACTTTAATCCAAAAATAAATATTCCTCGTGATTTTTATTTATTCATTTATTACAAAATTGATTCGAGTTGAGGACAAACCTATAAACTTAAAGGTACATTATAGATAATATACATGTAACAAACAGGTGTGAACAAATAGAGGGGCGAACGAAATCAGATATAAGATATAAGTTTTATTCACAAAATAAAAGGAAACATTATGTATGAAAAAAAAAACAATCATAAATGTGATGTTCAGGAGAAACGTTTTTCTCTTCAATTTTCAATCTGATTCCGAAAGTGTTTTTTTCAAGAAAATAATTAGCGGTCGCGTGAAATTTTTGGGAATCTCTCTCAATGACAAAATATTTTCTTATGGTTCAGACGAGCTTAGCTTTCTAAGCTAAGGATAATTTCCACAAATTCTTAATTTTGGAGATTTTTTTGTCATGGTAGGGAAATTAGAATTTTCAGTATTGGAATTGACATTAACAAGAGAGTCTTCCGGGCTTATAGGCCGTGGTTTATCAGGAATTATTTCACCTGACGTTTCACCCACGACTGCGGTAGGCATCTTCAGAGGATTCTTGGTCTGAGGTTGTAACTCGACTGCTGAATGTCCGAAAGTGATGCTGGATTCGATCCGTTGGCCTAACTCATACGCTGATCATTACCGGGAGAAGGTAGTGGGTTCACGCGCGCCATGTTGATTGGTCCATCGCTCCCACTACGTATTGGCTTGATTTTGGTCTTGTCTAATAATGGAAACCATGTGCTACATACCGAAGAAGTTTCTTCCCTTCTGTTCATGTTGTTCTTATGTTTGTATATCTCAATTGCTTCCATGTTCATCCTAGGATAGAAACTTTCGATCTTTGAAATTGCCTCTGCCATTGAGAAAACAATTTTGTGTCCATTCGTTAGAGCATGTTTCGCTAGTGCGGATTTTTCTGTCTGATTGAGTCGACAGCATCATTCATGCTCCTTAATTCTCGTATTGATACTTTGCTTCGTTGTACCAATGTAGACTTTGCCGCAGTCACAAGGTATCTTGTAAATATCGGGTTGAGAGCGTGGATCGACTTTGTCTTTGATAGTTCTGTTCATTTGGTCAAGTTTTTGAGTTGGCTTATAGACAGTTTCTATATTGTGCTTCTTTAGTATTCTACCAATTCTGTCACTGATAGAATAAATATGGTAAGATGGCTCTTCCATTGGGGGTGAGTTGTGATGTGTTATCATCACGTGTGGAAAGTTTTGGTCTCATTTTTCTCTGAATTTCCTCAACATTATATTCAATGAATGATATCTCCACATTGGAGTTCTTCGAAAGCCCGAATAATTTCATGTTGAAAGATTCCACGCTATTTATATTTTCAATCCTAAATTTTCATGCTTGATCTACACTGGAATAAAGTGGCGGTGTATATTTTAGTCATCATCCTAGCTTTATACGAATCAACAATCAGCCCTACTTGGTAGGAACTTATCGTTATAATTCAATTCCCAAATATTCTATCCGCTATATCATTTTGAAAGGTACATTCTCAGCTGTCATCTTGATCCATTTTCTTTCACCCTGTTTCATGCTAATTGTTTCTCACAGTATTATAAATGTTCGAAACTTCTATGCAAATACATCACCTTCTGACCGCATCTTCCATCCTGATGTAAGATAATAAATTTCACTCAGACAAACGAACTTTGTCTGTATGGAAATGATATGGCAGAAGAGTTTTGTTGGATTCCAACAGTCTCATTCCTGAAGTGAATAGATTTTTTGTTCGGTGAATAGGTTAGCTATCCCGTTGTCTCACATATTGTGTCGAAAAAGCATTATCGTTCGTTTGGCTTGAGTTTGGGACCTTCTTTTATTCATATCCCCAACACCGGACATGTTTCAGTCGCAAAAACCGGATTTATATGATAAAAAATTACTTCTCAGGGATGTTCTTTGGTATCTGAAAACAGGGGATCTCGGACAAGTCAAACAAGCTGACATACAGGGTGTACCAAGTTCGATTTCCTATTAGACGTTTTTAGAGACCTGATTTTATTTGAAATCCGATGTGCACTTATCCAATGGCTACCCAGTGCTATCAAAAATAGTTCCTCCCTATATTCGAAGACAGTCTGCAACTTGGAATTCTTGGAATAAATTCAATTCATTTCCGGATTTTTTTCCGATACTTTCCTACGTTCCAGAAAATAGAATTCCAAGACTGAAATCCCGTAAACCTATTTGGTCGAATAACTTTTTGAATTCGAACTTCAGCTACAAAGAAATCTGGAAATCCGAATTGGATGCATGTTTTTAGTCTAATAAAAATCTAATATCTGATCCATCGAATAAAGTTCCTGGTTTTAACCTCCCCAGGAGAATTTGGTCCTTTCTTAATCGAATAAGAACAGGTCATGGTCTTACCAAAAGCATGCTTTTCAAGTGGAATTCAGTTTACAGTCCTTATTGTGAATGTGGTTTATCAGAGGAAACTGTTGATCACCTAATTAATAATTGTTCGATTTATAAATTTCAAGATCATTTTTGGAATGGGTTGAAAATTTCAAATCAATTTGATGAAGTATAACTTGTATTCTCTTTCTGTTCTTTCTTTTTTTCATTTTCAGGTTGGAGTTTCTGTTTGGAAATCCTTTCTCCGATGAGCCTTTTCGATAACAGTGATGTCATTCAATATAAAATATTCAGATTCAACTATTTTATTTCATTTTTTCACGGGAAGACAGGTTTTTTCAGCTGAGGTTTTTTCCCCTGGTTCTTCAGTATCGTATGATACTTGTGATGATAGTGTCGTAAGATACTATAGTATCATACGACCAATGAGGTACAGTTATTGTTCTGGAAAAATATGGAAATATTACTGAATTATATTCAAAACACATACAAGGTTTACAGTAATTCGATTTGATATATCACTCAATCACACCCTGTGCCACCCTATTTTAAAGAGTATTTCATAAAAGCGTCGAGTTTTTAGGTATTTCTCTTTGAACAACGCCACATGGACGTTTTATTGAGGGCTCGGCGGCTTATTTGACGTGTTGTTCTTCAGGCGGCTCACGGATTATTTGGTATTGCAGAAATGATTGTCAGTTCTCCAATCAGGAATTTTACATGAAGAAGGGGAAAATATTATGAAATCTTTTGATTTCCATTCCCATTCTAGTTGTGAGAAAAGCAAGTATAACAAGTGTTTTAATACGAAACCACGTTGTGAGTTTGTTTAGAATCAAAGGCAAAGTTTTCGATATTCTGACTTTTTTAAGTGCCTTCGGTTTCAGGATAAAAGTTTCATTGTAGTTCATTCTAGTTCTAGATTTAATTACGTAGCTTATTTATCCGTTGAAAAAACAGGGAAGTTATTGAATGCACAATTTGGATATCTCATCATTTTTCAGATATTAAAAAAAATGTCAGAGTGGAAGAGAAAAAATTTGAGTGGAGCTTGTAAAACAAAACACCAAATAATGTACCAACAAATATTCCATTATCAAGAATATCTCGTTCACAAAACACCAGGAAATAATTCTCTGCAATGAAAGGTTTTTTAACATTTTTATAAGCTGATGCCAGAGTCACAATCAATTATTCAGCACAGTGGCACTTAAAGGCCCCCAAGCCAAACGAAAAGCTTCAAATGGGGCCCCAATAATTTCATTCTATTTAACTTGCCGATTCCCTATATTCTTCATATGATATTATGAACAAAACTTAAAAAATGAAGTTATAATTACTGCTCCCGAGAAAAAGAGCAATATTCCTAAATGGTATAAAATATATTAAGGTTTCCAATAATTCCTTTAAAAATTCGAAATACCGCTCAATTACTCCCTGTACTACCCTGTTTTCAATAGTTTTTCAATAAACCGTCAAGCTTTTTGGGACTCTCTTTTAACATCGCCAAATGATCGTTTTATTAAGCTTAAGATAATCAAGAACTATCTTAGGAATTTATTGTGGCAAACACGACTATAAGACTTATGAGCTCACTCCAGCTTTGAACAAGTAGTAGCCTGAAGCTTGGAAATCGACAAGTTGATCAATATTCTTGAACAAAAACAAATAAAGAAAATTAATGTATTTTTGTTAAATAATATATCAAGTTTTTTATCACATTGATTTCTTTTTAATTTTTTTATATCATAATTCATATTATTTTGTTCAGAAATTCTTTTTATTCAATATATCTTCTTTTTCTTCCCACATTTTCTTTAATATTTTTCTTTAAAAAACCTCAGGGGAAATTTGTCATTAATAACACAGAGGCCCTTGAATAAAATCTTGAGGGGGTATAACTTATGCTAATATTTCTCTACTTTGTTTCATATCGACAAATCATTCCAGGTATGCAGGAAGAAAAAAACTGTCCCGCATGTACTTCTTCATCCTTCACCTCAGCATAGCAGACCTTATAACAGCAATCTTCAGCGTACTGCCCCAACTAGCATGGGAGATTACGTACAGATTCTACGGCGAAAATATCCTTTGCAAGTTCATCAAATTCAGCCAGACTCTGGGACCATATTTGAGCTCGTATATTCTGATGGCCACAGCAATCGACAGGCACCAAGCAATTTGTTACCCACTCACTTATTGTTCTTGGACTAGCAGCAGGTCAAAGGTCATGGTGTATGCGGCATGGATAACAAGTTTGTTATTCTGCCTACCACAGGTGAGTCGGATTAACAAACTGAATGATGAATATGCTTTGTTCTACTACACAAAATGTATTCGGAATGTGTATCATCATGTATGCATCAGGTGAAGGGATTTTCAATGTTCAATGTTTATTTAACGTCATCAAAAATATTCACATGACTAGTCATGAATACAAATTGAATATACCAGAAAAATAACAGGAATAAATGAGCAAAATATGACATAGTCTATCCTAATATACAACACACATAGTGAAACAACATACAACAAACTGGATCAATGATTACGAGCTTTTATAAAAAAATACACATACAGGGTGACACAGACTCATGGTACACCCTCATATTCTCCCTTGTTTCTGTAGCTATATTTCTAAAATTTGGAACCTTGAATGTACTGACTAAAGGACATTTTTTGACATATTCAGAAAAAAATCCAACTGCTGGTTTTTCCGGAAATCACATCAACTTTCGATTTTCAAATGGGACATCCGGTATATTATTACATTTTTGAAATCCCTATAATTTTCTCAATCTTATGATACCTCATAGTTGATATTTCATTCGTCAAAACGCCCATTTTATTTTTCGATCTAGGAAGCCTTGAACTACCTAAAATTATTCGAAATAATCAAAATAATGTTACAATATAGTAATTTCGATTTAAAAAGTATAGTGGTTCGAAATACGTGCCGAAAGAGTAAACCAAAACCATAATGGTACTCATTCGAAAGTAACATCGGTGGGGTATCCATCCATATCAACTATTTCTCTGTATAACCAATACGAACACGTTAATGGAGTTTAGACAAGTTTAAGTATCTTCTCGGTTCAATCGAAAGTTGATGTCATTTCCGGAAAAACCTGAAATTGGATATTTTTCTGAATATGTCAAAAAGTGCCCTATAGTGAGTATATTCAATGTTCCAAATATAGCTACAGAAAACGGGGGTGTACCATGTGTCTGTGTCGCCCTGTATATGTGAACAATAACTGTGAACTTTGAATTGCCTAAACGGATATTTTGGGGGTGCATTGATTCTTTTGTCTGGTGACTTGCGACAAGCATTACAGGTACTCCCAAAATAGACGGCTGCCGATCAAATAAATGCTAACCTCAAATCTTCAACCTTGAAATTGGCTTGGTAATAAAGCTCTCAATTCACTTTATTGCGATTGGAATAATACCAATGGATATTTGCAGCACCAAAAAAATTGTTGAAAACGATTTTTTGTACATGCAAAAAAGGATACAATGCGTCATGCACCTGCAGAAATTAATTTTTTTGTAACGCTACATGTGGAAATGTGCAGGTGTTAACTGCCACAACAGTGAACCAATCTTCGGCAACGATGAAGAAATAATTGACATTGGCGACAGCCACACAGAATCAGTTCCATATTTTGACCCAAAAAGTATTAATTTCACTTGAATGAAGTGATGAATGAATCAAATGTTCAAATGATATTTTCATTTAATTATTCTGGGGAGATAAGGGTTGATTTAAGGGGTTGAAGAATAAAAATAACTAAAACTAACATTGATCTAAAATACTGTTATAAAATTGATTGAAATTAATTAATTATATCAATAAAGACCCATTTTCGCATATTTCATGCTGAAGGGGGGTGGTTGATACGATTCTGAAGTATATGAAGACTTTGATTAAACTTCATAAAATGCTACTGAAGCCTGAAAATTACTTTGATCCACGTCGGAACAAATTTCTTTTAATTTTGGATAAAAGGGTTGTTTTCACTCCTCAAAAATAATAAGCATAAATCGGCAAAGAGGTAGGAGTAGAGAACAAGTATAGCTTATACCCAAAATTTTATAAGAATCGAAGCATTTTTTCATCCATCTCACAGACTGAGCCTACATAACAGTATTAACCTTTTAGAAACTAAATACATCGATTCGAAATGAAATAAGTTTAAGCAACAATACAGTTCCATTCATTTCTTTTTTTTCTTTGTGGGAGTATTCCTGAGACTTCGCTTCAAAATACTGTGAGATATATTGAAAATATCCGAGTGAGTGCAAACGTTGTTATATGTTGTGATCATCCTTAAAATTGGAGCATTCCGCGCAAACGGAGTACAAAATGTCCCTATTTCGCAATCTAATATCAGGGACCTTGAACGGAATTGAATGCAGAATATCTGGCAGACGGAACAAGCCATTGAAGATTTTACATAAAAAATTATATCAGTCATTCGTCGAAGATTTTTCAGCTCCGTTATACCAAATTTTGCGAGTATGCGAGTACTCATGATTACTGTAGATGATAATATTCTTGAAGGCTAGAAATCTGAAAAATTTATTTTGTATTCTGGCAATTCCCTCGATATAATGTTTGTATTGAGCATTCCAAACTGAAAATGTTTTGTTATTCCTGATAGTTGCCTATGGTAATCCCTAAGAACATTCTCCCAAATCCAAAATATTCTCTGCACAGGAATTTAATAAGCTATCCATGTCTCGTTGTCTTGAGAGAATTTGAGGGTAAAGTCTAATTTTCGCCCTCATTGACTGGACAAATTGTACAGGATTATTTTATGTTCAAGTTCAAGGTATTATACCTTAAAAGTTTATTATCATATTAGAGTTGCTTTTTTATTTATCGATTCAGGCAGTACGAAGTCTGGCGGATCAGCTAGTTGAATATAAATGGAATTTTTAAGTTCTGGTTATGTATTTTTTCGGTTTTCAGATTCTGAGATTTTCTGTCTATAAGAGGAGCAATGTCGATGCTGCGAAATTTGAAATTCTTGCAATGATTTTTCAAAGACGTTATTCATTCTGGAGAGAAATCTTCATACTTCATACTGATAGAGAATAGCGTATAGTAAGTTTCTTCGAATGACAATAAAATCACTGAATAAATGTATTCGTAATTCAACATTGCTGGAAATGAAGCAATCTGAAACATTTGAGTGCGAAAAATTACATCCGTCAAATTATGTCCGTGTTGATGGATGTAACTGGTATTTGCGGCATTTTTGCCTGATTAAAAATGTTCGCAACAACAAAGATTCCTAATGACTAATTCCCGAGATATGATGAATTGAAGAAAACGAATTCGAGCAAGAGTTCATTTACACGCGAACGCTTTGTCGCGTGCTACCAAGATAGAGAAGAGTCTTGATTTTTTTTTCTGGAAAATTTTGCGAATCTTCTTGTTGAATCCCTACATCGCTGTTATTTTTTCATTCTGAATATTTATTCAATGAGTTTGCGATATCATTTTTCGTCGTGGAGTGTTTTGATTTTCTGTTCGCACCTTTATCTGATACACAGTTTCTGCAAAACAACTCACCGAATAGAAAAACACATAATACAATGCACGGTAGCGCTTTACATTGAAATTTTATCCTAGCAGAGCCGTGGGTTTTTTGAAAATTCAAAATATTTTCATTCTCCTGAAGACTATTTGAGCAACTTTTCAAAAAGTATAAGTTTTTCATGAATAACTTTTTTCCATAAAACGTGTTTGGAATAAAATAACGAATACCTTTTGTTTTTATATGTCAACGAATCACAGCGGCTCCAATTAATTTAATACATTTATACATTTTGTGAAATCAACTCTGATATTGTCAAAACAAAGCTGTTTTGCGATCCGGTATAAGGAAAACAGAGACAAGATTGATGGTTTGAAGTTTGAAGGCCTTGAAAAAGGGTCTTGTTAGACCATATTTGTTCAGAGTATATTCATGTAACCAATTATAACGTAATTACGTTTTCTCGGTTGACACGTTCATAATAAAGAACCTTAGGGGTAGTTTCAACCGAAAATTAGGACTCAACTACATTTATGTCCCACAGCTGAAGTCAAGTCTCAATTCTCTGTTGAAATGTTTTTAATACCCTTTGTCCATTTCATGATCAGTTACACTTATACAGGTGGCACTTCTTCACAAATCGATTAAGTTTTGACCTTATCCAGACAATGCTTAGAATGCAGATACCTATTAGTAGGATAAAGTAAGAACACTGTTTTTTGATGAAAATAGTCTAGTGTTCTTACTTTATTCTACTAATAGAAACTAAATACTGATGGAGAAGTTCTTCAAATTTACAGATATCTAATTGGTTCCCATGGTGTAGACTTTGATTTGGATTTTGTTTTTGAGACTAAGAGCATCAGAAGCATCAGAAATTATGATACCTCTTCGTTCAAACTTCGCTGACATCGAAATTGGTTTAAGGTATAATGTTTTCAAATCCACAAAAAAAATCAATTTGGTTTGAGAATCCGTCTACCTTAATAAATTATTCCCTAGTCAGTTCTTATGAATACCAGATCATTAGAAGAGAAACTTTCTACCGGTGGTGCTAATTTCAATTAATTAAAACCGTAACCCTATTTCTCAAACCACAGGAAACTTCGCTGTCTCACTGAGAATTCAAATTAGTTCTCATCATCCTAACGTGTGGACGCGGAATAGGCGACGTTCTTCAGAAAGAACGAAATTTTTTTCTAATCAAACATTCCAGGATTCAGCTGGATCTTTTTCAGCATTCAGGCGAGTACAGGGCCCCGTCTGCCTCAAATTATGAGGAAAGGAATTTTGTAGCGCTTGGGTAAATCCATCTGAATGATCCGCGGGATTGCAATCTGTGTCGAGCACAAAACAATATCCTTTTATGGCTGTAGAATCTCGCGAGCATGAAGCCTGCCAACGTGGAGATTTCTTGAATTATGAGATGAATGAAGATCGAAGGATTTATTAGATGATAAGAAATCATCAGAATATGCCTGAAATTGCTCCTAATCTTGGGGATAGGATCAATCAACTATTTTCTTCTGGAAGTGTTTCGCTTCATATAGCAATCTAAGTATATATTTTTCTCTATTTCAGTATCGTAATGAATTCATTGCAGTACTGAAAGAAGTGCTGTAATGAAACTCATTACAGCCTCGTTGTCAGTTATACACCGCGCAAAAAAATTAACGCACATTATGGAAATCTCAAATTTATCATACAACTGAAAGTGTTCTCAATGATAATTATTTTTAACAGAATTATGCATGCATATGTTATCCACTTTCAACGTTTTTCTTCAATACAGATGTTTTTCCCAGCAGGAATAAAAAAACTGATATCAGATTTTAAATGTATTTGTTCCATTCTAAAATCAGTTGTTCTCAATTAATTTTAGTGACCAATACTTTTTCTTTCATTTAATTTTCTACACTCGATCGCTATGCAACGCGAAACACGCAATTTCACCCAAGAGGAATGTGCGCGAGCGATATTTTTGCAAGAAGAAGGGTGGACACACACAAGAATTGCAGAAAGGTTTGGAGTTTCCCATACAAGTGTGTCCAGAATGTTGCAGCGATTCAGGGAGACAGGTATGAATGTCCGAAGACCAGGACAGGGTAGACTACGGGTAACGACTGCCATTCAAGAACGTTACTTGAGAATTTCTTCGTTGAGACAACGGTTTGCAACCGCTCGCCTACTTCAAAATCAGCTTGAGCAAACTCATTGAGTATAAATTAGCACTGAGACAATAAGAAATCGCCTCAGAGAATATGATTTTAGGCCTCGTGTCGCAGCAAGAGACCCGGCTCTTACCCCAGCCCATCGAAGGGCGCGTTTGGATTTTGCGAGAGAGCATATCCATTGGGAAGAGGCCGATTGGAAAAGAGTTCTCTTCACAGATGAGTCTAGATTCTGCATCGTTCATTGTGATCGACGTTCCCTTGTATACAAAGTCCACATGAAAGATATGCTCAGTGCAATTTCCTGAATACTACTAGTTTTAAGGGAGGATCGATTATGGTATGGGGTGGAATATCTTTGACTGCACGCACAGACCTAGTGGTCAATGATAATGGAGCTATGAATGCTGACAAGTATATAAGGAACATTTTTGAAGAGCGTGTAGTGCCATTTGCCCCATACATTGGTGAAATGTATATGGACGATAATGCCAGACCCCATTGTGCGCCCATCGTAGGTACTCCTAGTACCTAGAAGAGGTTGAAATCTCTCGAATGGAATGGCCAGCAAGAAGTCCAAATCTCAACCCGATTGAGCAGGTTTGGGACAACCTCAATAGAAGGCTGTGAAGTTCAGAAAATCATCCAGCTACTCTTAATGACTTAGGAATCAAACTCGGAGAAATCTATGAAGGATAAGATCAGAACATTTTGAGTATGAACCGTCGTTTCCGAGCTGTAATTAACGCAAGGGGTGGAAATACCAAGTATTAAATCACTTATCAGCATGTCAGTATTTTGAAAATTGTTCATTTTTCTTCTTTCACATAAGTTTCTCTGAAATCCTGAAATTGTCTTCGATTCAATGTGTCTTGTTTCGTTCAAAACCTTCCGAGAGAACATAAAAAATAAGTTATAAAGTCAATGTAGAGTTAACATTCATCAAAATTGAGATTTTTCATGGGCGTTAATGTTTTTGCGCAGTGTATCACGATGTGGCGTCGTTATTTATGTCTCAGTAGAATTTATTTACCATTTCTAACACAACAGATAATGAGTCGCTCGAAATGCGAATCCTTTTCGAAACACTGTTCATCATTCTAAACATAATCTTCAAATATGATCGATCCTATGTGAATCGGTCTTCTTCAGTGGTTCCGACGGAGTCTTTAAGTGGTTTACCCAGTTTAAACTAATGCGATTCAAATGGGGAATCGTCTGTGGAAAGCCACTTAACAGCCACGTCAACTACCAGAAGGCCTCTTCTCGCGGAATTGTCAGTGAACTTCCTCAACTAATTAAACATGCCTATCTAGAGAGCTTGACAAGTCAGAGGCGAATTAATAACATGGAATATCGGAAGCATCTAACGATGTAAGTATTCATGTATCGAGTCTTTGAAGCAATATTCACACTTCGATGACTCTGGCAGACAAGTTTCTGGTTTAATATACAGGGTGTTTCACGAATGATTGTTCAGGTGGTCAGATTTCGATGTTTTAGTACTACATCTCCGAAATTAAGCTAGATATCAAAAAGTAATGTACATGTCATGTTTTCTTTATTCGAGAAATTCAACTTACTGAAAACCGCAATTCGCTGAGCTGTCTAGTTCCCAAGGTGATTTTGAAATTTGGTCAATTATTATAATTGGTTATAACTTCCGCAGTATTGACGCTACGCTCTCGAAATGAAAACATTTTCAGGGCAGTTTTTTCAGTACTTTTTACCAATGCTATCGAAATTTCAGAGAAATTAGTTCCTTTCAAATGAAAACCATAATGTGCTATGGTAATTTTCAACAGACTTTTGTTAGACAATTTCAAGAATTTGAAAATGATCATAGCACCTACGGCGCCTTCCATTCGAAAAAAATATTTTTTTTGATTTCTCTAAAATGTCAAGAGAACTAGTAAAAAGTACTGAACGAACTTTCAGTATAGATTAAGGACATTTCGGGAGTCAGAATCAGTGTCCAAAAATATGTCGCTACTATGTTTGTTTGAAAGATAAAGGATGTGTCATGTTTTTTATCAAAATCTTCAAATCTTTCAATCGGCATAACTCTCAAAGGATTTTCATGAAAATTTCAAGATATTAGTATAGGAAACTGACTCACATTCGCAGGTGCGTTTTCGAGAAAAATTCTTGTTACCAAGGCTATTGAATCAATCAATCTGTACAGATTGGGCAAAATTGGTGATACTTGAACAACAACTTTTTAACCGTGCTCTTCACTTTCCTCTATCTCTATGGAGGAAAGTGAATGACACGTTACGTTGGTCTTTTTTAGAGAAACGGAGAAACCGATAATGCAATCAACTGTTTTCCTTTATTATCTTTTGTTTTCGAGTTATAGGCCAAAATTGAAATTTAAGCGACTTCAACTTTGGCTATTATTTCTGTTTTTGTTTGTGATAGGATGTTGAAATGAAATCAGTATACAGGCAATTTTTTCATAGCAATCCAGTAACGTATTTCGTTTTTTTTTGAAGAAGTTTCCTTGATGAGCTATAAAATAAGGTTGCTTTTTTCTCATGGAAACAATAGTTTGAAATAGCTTAGGAAGAATCACCATTTTTTCCCGTTCCAGAAATATATCATTCATTGCCCTAAGATTAATCAAGACATCATGAAAAATATACTTTCTACTTCAAATTTGAATTATTGAATACATATTAAGTAAGCTAAATCACAGGATAATGTCTCTATGCATGGTTTTATTATTATTTTGCCATTGAATACTTGATTCAATTCTCCGTTGTTTGATCTCTGTTCAGAACAACTGTCAATTTTGAGAATTCGAAGTCATTATTGCCGGCAATATGAAAATATTCAGAAACTAAGAGAAATATGCTATGTTGAAATTTTTTATTCAAGCGGCAATAATGATTTCGAACTGACAGTTGTTCTGAACAACTGTCAATTATTAGAATTCGGAGTCATTATTGCCCTCAATATGGAAATGTTTGAAAACTATATTAGGACTATAATGAAAATTTAATATTTATGTATGATATATTTCTGAAACGGGAAAAATGGCGAGTCATTTCAAACTATTATTTCGATAAGAAAAAAACTCAACTTCATAATATAGCTCAGCAAGAAACCTCTTGGAAAAAAAAAATACGCTACTGAATTGCTATGAAAAAAGTGCCTGTATAATGTTTTCATTTCAATATCCTAGCACAAACAGAAATGGATAAAGTTTAAATTGCCCAAATTTCAACTGAACGTGGTGGGGATGTTTGGATATCTGTGATTTCTTGTTATTAAAATCCCTGGCAAATTGAAAAAAATTTGAAACTAAGAAGGATTATTATCAACATTTGAAGATTCAGTTTTTCGGAGCTGTAATTTTCGAACGCCTAATAGAATAAACGAGTAGTAAGAATCTAGTAAAAGTATCATAAATATATCGTTTCTAGTCCCTAGTATATATAAATATAATATAAAAATGGGAAAAATTCACTGAGCACCCTTTTCATAAGAAAGAGTTCAAGATCTTTTAGGGGTCTTTTTTCAAACAACCTATAAGAGCTTCTCGGGATTGAAAATGAAATTCCGAAGTTCAAAAGCAAGCTTTGATTCATAGATTTCCAAGATGGAAGTTCGAGAGAAAACTCCCTTCAAATGTCGTGGTTGGCAAATTAATAACCCTACGCAGATCTCAACGATACATCATTGGTTCTCTGAAGAAACTTCAAGTAGATACTTTGAATTCACTGCCTGATATTTCAGACCTCGTTTGAAACTTTGAATTAGAAGGTCTAGTGCTTGTCCGAGAGCTTCTCGTCACACTGTACGAACAAACTTAATTGGATTAAGTACGTTGTTTCCCTTGGTACAAAATCAATCAAATTTACTGCTCTCCAAGAACAACGAGAACGTGGTGAAATTATAGATTATTTTACTCAACTTTTAGGGTGAAACGTTGAAGAGGTTCACATAGGAGGTACTTAATTCTGAAATTATACCTTCCATGCATTGCGATCATCGATTATCATTCACCTCGATCTGAATTGCGATAACGATGAGATAATCCATAGGTTTATGGATGAAATGAATGAGACAGTAGAATTTCGAACGAATCGAAATGAAAACTTCTGCAAAAAAAAATGAATGATAGTTTCGTCTCATTCTATCAGTATCGTAGCGTGGATGGTAACGGGAGGTTTCATGCCAAGGCGCTACTTATATAGGGGCGCCAAATGTTTTGCAAATCAAAAAATTACCGAATTAATGGCGGTATTTTCATAAGTTTACAAGATAATAACGATTCTCAACGCTTTCTATAAATCTGTAGCTTACAGGAAAAACATCGAAAGGTATATTGTGAGGTTATGTGGAATGGTTTGTTTTTATCACAGAATATAAAATAATTTCCTCTCCCAACTACTTTTGTGTTTCATTTTCGCACTTCGGTTGTAAATTTCTCATTCTTGTTAAAACGAACACAAATTGAGGTTATGTTGAATGATTTGTTTTAATCACAGAATATAAAACACTTTACTAAACTCAACTACTTTTGTAATTTATCTTCCTACTTCGGTGGTTAATCTCTCTTACCCGTTGTAAGGAACACGAATTGAACATAAATATATCCAATAATCAATACTTACGAGCCAAAATTATAGGAAAATAAATTTTATTCTATGATATTATTACGAAGTAGTTCAAAATTGACACTTCTAATACGAGAGTTACAGAAAAACTTCCAGAATGTCAAAATTCACGAATCTGTACGTCACCCACATACAGATCCATAGATAAATTACAGATCAATCGTACGCTACAGATTCGTAGCTTACAGAGAAAAAAGCAGAATACCACCATAAGTGAGAGTTTCTCCAACTAAACAATACTCAATAGTTGTAACATACAGTGCGTAAATTATTAAACCACATTTTAAAATCTCAATATTAATGAAAGTTAACTCTACATTGACTTTATGACTTATTTTTTTTTATGTTCTCCCGGGAAGGTTTTGAACGAAACAAGACACATTAAATGAAAAAAAAATTCAGGATTTCACTGAATCTTATGTGAAAGAAGAGTAATGAACCATTTTCAAAATACTGAAATCTGATAAGTTATTTGATACTAGGTATTTCCACCCCTCACGTTGATTACAGCTCGGCAACGACGGTTAATACTTAAAATGAGTGATCTTAAAATGTTCTGATCTAATCCTTTCAGATATCTCCGAGTTGGATTCCAAAGTCATTGAGAGTAGCTGGATGATTTCTAAATTTCTCAGCTTTCTACTGAGGTTGTTCCAAACCTGCTCAATCGGATTGAGATCTAGACTTCTTGCTGGTCATTCCATTCGAGAGACTTCAACCTATTCTAGGAACTCCTGAACGATGCGCGCACGATGGGATCTGGCATTATCGTCCATAAAAATTAAATTTTCACCAATGTATGGGGCAAATGGCACTACATGCTCTTCAAGAATGTTCTTTTTATACTTATCAGCAGAGCTCCATTATCAACGACCACTAGGTCTATGCGAGAAGTCAGATATTCCACCCCATACCATAATCGATCCTCCCCGAAACCAGTAGTATTCAGGAAATTGCACTGAGCATATCTTTCATGTGGATTTCTGTATACAAGGAAACGTCGATCACAATGGTAGAGGCAGAATCTAGACCCATCTGTGAAGAGGACTCTTTCCCAATCGGCCTCTTCCCAATGGATATGCTCTCTCGAAAAATCCAAACGCGCCCTTCGATGGGCTGGGGTAGGAACTGGGCCTCTTGCCGCGACACGAGGCTTTAAATCATATTCTCTGAGGCGATTTCTTATTGCCTAGGTGCTAATTTGCACCCCATGAGTTGCTCAAGCTGATTTCGAAGGAGGCGAGCGGTTGCAAACCGTTGTCTCAATGAAGAAATTCTCAACTAACGTTCTTGAATGGCAGTTGTTACCCGTGGTCAACCCTTTCCTGGTCTTCGAACATTCATACCTGTCTCCCTGAATCGCTGCAACATTCTGGACACACTTGTATGGGAAACTCCTAACCTTTCTGCAATTCTTGTGTATGTCCACCCTTGGGTCAAATTGCGTGTTTCGCGTTGCATAGCGATCGATTATAGAAAATCAAACAAAAGAAAAACTATTGATCACTAGAATTGATCGGGGACAACTGATTTCAGAATGAAGCCAATACATTCAAAATCTGATAATATCATCTTTTTTTATTCCTGCTGGGAAAAATCATCTATATTGAAGAAAAACGTTAAAAGTGAATAACATATGCATGCATGATTCTGATAAAAATAATTATCATTGGGAACACTTTCTGTTGTAGAGTGAATTTGAGATTTTCATAATGTGCGTTAATTTTTTTGCGCAGTGTATTTTGGAATAAGTAACAACAGAAGTGAAGCTCCAATTCTATTACAAAATATAATTACTTTTAATTTCATGACTTCAGTTAACAAATTTTCAGAGTATCGCCAGCCATGCAATCCTCGGATACATCACGAAGAAATTTTATTTTAGTTTTTCAAATTTTTATTTTTGCTCTACGCCCATGGAAAAAATTTTTTGAGCTAGACTCTTGCAACGCTTACATAGCTGTTTATTCAGGTCTAAGTTGTTTTTCACCACACCCGAAAATGACCATTTGTCTTCGAGATATCCCATTTTGAATGCAAAAGGATGCTTTTTCACTCAACTGCTGATATCTCCGAAACTACTGGGAGCCTATCAAACCGACTGCCGCTTCCTTTTTCAGCAGAAAATTTTCTACGAAAATCCATCATGTTTAATTAAGAAAAAAATTTTTTTCACCTTTAACGGTAATGTGAAAAAAAGAGCAAGAATATGCCATTTTGCCATTTCTTAGTTGAAGGACTGTATCTTCGTCAATATTGGAGGGAAAGCTAAGGTGATAAGACAAGTTTACAGCCTAACGTACCCCACAGACCCAACTTCATGGTCGAAGAAGAAACTAACCTCACAATTCCAAACTGTGTTTTATTTCTATTTACATTTTTACCACTCTAGAAAAACAAAAATTATATCAGAGTTTCATGGATTACCTTCTACAGATAACATCACTCTTAAATTGATAAAATAGATTTCAGCAGAGTATTTTTTTCAGGTATTCATATTTTCTTACCAAGAAATAGCAGAAGGGGAATATGACTGTTGGGCAACATTCAGCTACAGTTGGGGAGAGAGAGCCTATGTGACATGGTAAGTCAATAGTATATTCTAAAACAAGTTGCAGAATGAGCTCCTATTCCAACACGAATGCGAAGTTCGAAAACGAGCGACGAAGGAGCGAGTTTTCGATAGCATGAGTGTTGGAATTGCCTTCTGCAACGAGTATTAGACGGTATTTTCTCTATTTCAGTCAATTTTTGTGAAATACTCTCGAAATTCAAATGAAAATTCAGATTAGTGACTTTTGTATTCTGTCTTGGCAGTTGGTATGACATACGAAATTTGACAGATCACGATATTTGAATTGATTTGATTCGAAACTTGTGGCGGTGTTCTGCTTTCATCTGTAAGCAAATCTGTAACTTTTCATAAGTTTACAAGACAATTACGATTTTCGGCGCTTTCTATAAATCTGTAGCTTACAGGTAATCGGAAGCATATCGAAAGGTATATTGTGAGGTTATGTTGAATGATTTGTTTTAGTCACAGAATATAAAATACTTCACTAAACTCAACTACTTTTGTAATTTATCTTTGTATTTCGGTTATTAATTTCTCTTTCTCGTTGTAACGAGCACGAATTGAATATCCAATAATCAATACTTACGAGCCGAAATGATAGAAAAATAAATTCTATTCTATGATCTTATTACGAAGTAGTTACGATCTTATTAGGGAGTAGTTCAAAATTGATACTTCTAATACGAGAGTTACATAAAAACTTCCAGAATGTCATAATTTACGAATCTGTAAGTCAGCCACATACAGATCCATAGATAAATTACAGATCAATCGTTCGCTACAGATTCGTAGCTTACAGAGAAAAAGCAGAATACCACCATTGATTCGATCGGAGGTCAGTACTGACAATCATAAAACGAAAAATATAACTGAAAACAATGCTGTAATGAATTTCATTACAGCACTACTTTCAGTACTGTAATGAACTCATTACGATACTGAAATAGAGAAAATATTATATCGCATGATTTAATTTTTTGTATCATCAGAAACTAAACATTGTTTCATTCCAAATACACTCTGTGAAGAATAATATGGGCGTTTCACATTCTGCATCCAAATGAAATTCCAGACTGGATGAGTAGGAGACGGGTAGCCTATGTTTGGTAAAGCGATACATAACACAATTTTCGTCAAAAAGACTCGTATTGAATAATATATTCATTCTGGTGCTCCTACTAATAATTCTCTTCCGTAGGTGGGCCATTTATCAGCTCATATATTATTAATGAGCTCCTCTGAAACCCTCGAGAAAATTTCTTTTTGAAAACATTGCGACTTGTAGCATTCCAACCGATTTGTTCCGATTCCCATTACATCACATGAATAATTTTTAAAGACATGCAGTAGGAATACATTAACGACTTTACGTGGGTAATGAGTTTGTGAGTTTCCTATGAATATCGTGTATGAAAAAGGAAAATCTACAATTTCAGGACCTTAAATTCCAGTCCATGGACTTTTTATTGGTATATCCCAGGAATCCACATCATTCCTGTTTTGTTCCCGACATCTCAACGTTCATTCGCTTGCCACAAGAAGTGATTTCAATCTTCAATTCAGTGCCTAAAGGTTTATCTCAGAAAAATTCTGCGAAATGAAAATGGCATAAGCTCAGCATTTAATTCAACTATTTATTTTTATTAAACTACGGGGAACTAGATCAGTGGTGGCTTGCCTTATTAGGCAGTGCCTCTTCAAATGAATTCTGTAAATTTCACGCACTGATTCAATCAATCAAATATTTTATTAATCCATTTCATCTCCCTTCAATCATTTTTTCGTCTCAATTTCCCATCATACGGCACTGATTCGTTCTCTGTTTCATATGGTCATAATATTGAAGCTCAATTCCCCTATTCTTTTGTATTCATCTCACTTCCTCTCAAAGAAGTAAACGGACGAGGCATTCCTTCCTTGTCTAGCGCATTAACATACACCTGCTCTATTTGGAAAGCGAGAAATGGGTTTGTTGTGATTTTATGGGACCGCGATTTCTGGGTCTCGTGTTAGTTTGTCCCTGTGATCGTGTGGTTTTTCTTTTCGAATTTTCGTTTCATTTTGTTAATCGACTTGATTTGGTACCAGATTTGCCATTGAAAAGTCACAGGGGATTTGAAATGGCAGATAGAACACAACAAGTAGGACAATTGATTTTTATGATATATTTTTTCTTGGAAATGAAGATATTATTGGGACTAGAAAACAGGTCAAGTTTCACATTGAAAGACCACACAGGAACCTAAGAAGAGAACTGAACTACAGTAGAATCCGCTTATAATGACATCTAGGGGAAATGAAAAAACGTCAAAATGACCGGAAATCACATGAAGCAGAATTTCAGCAAAATTGATATATTTCTTGGATTCAGTTTGAGAAAAGAATGATAAATTTAGATTTTGCTTTATTGAAAAAAAATTACTTCTCTTATAAAAAAATAAATATAAAGAACTTTGTCATTTTCAAAAGAATAATCTGAAATTTTAGTTTGCGTTTGTTTTTTTTTTCGAATTGGAATAATAGCTTCTTACACCATTGTACAACTGAGAAATGGCTTCAATGGATGTCATTTTGTCCACAGAACACCAATAATCTCATCAAGGATCTGGATTATACTAAAAAGCATGTCGGCACGCGTATGTCTCGTATCGTATCAAACCTCATCGCATTAAAAAGGGTTGGGTGGCTTGAGAAAACGATCGAGCGGTCACTATAAAATCATGTTGTATCTGAAATCATGTCATTGTAAGCGACATGTCGTTATAAGCGAAGTTATTAAATCCGGACTCTATTGTAAGGAGTTTTGAATGAAACCAAACTTAACACTGCATTTGCGTCAGTCAAGTTGGTGACTCACTGGTGGAATTTCGATATAAAAATATTTTGGGAATTTTGTGCCCATTTTGTGCCAATTTGTACCGTATTTACGAATATTGTGCCCATTCAGTTTTCGGGATATTTTGAAATTTCAATATGAGTCACCACGACGCTGTGACTCATATGTGGAATTTTGATATGAAAATATTTTTAGAATTTTGTGCTCATTTCAGTTTTCGAGATATTTCAAGTTTTCATTGTGATGTCACCAACTTGACTGTGACTCATATATGGAAATTTGGAAATTTTCTTTTTTCGGTAAATTGTATCCATTTTGTGCCAATTTGTGCCGTAAGCTACAAATTTTGTGCCCATTCAGTTTTCGAAATATTTTGAGTTTTCATTGTTTTTCATGGTGATGTCACCAACTTGACGCTTGACTCAAAGAAGAAATATCTCGAAAACTGAACGAGCACAAAATTCATAATATAGGGTACAAATTGGCACAAATTTAGCAAAATTCATCGAAAAAAGAAAATTTCCAAAATTCCATATATGAGTCACATCGTCAAGTTGGTGACATCACAATGAAAACTCGAAATATCTAGAAAACTGAATGGGCACAAAATTCGTTACTTACGGCACAAATTGGCACAAAATAGACACAATTAATCAAAAAAAGAAAATTTCCAAAATTCCATATGTGAGTCACCAACTTGACGCTTGACTCATAGTGAAAACTCGAAATATCTCGAAAACTGAATGGGCACAAAATTCGTAACATACAGCACAAATTGTCATAAAATGGGCACAAAAGTCCCGAAATATTTTCCTATCGAAATTCCACAAGTGAGTCACCAACTTTACGCACCTTGATATAAGATACGTGTTGCTATAAAGAATTCTCAAAAGATACTGTGAAGTTTCCTTTAAAAAAACTGCATGAATTAAGTTCTAAGGAGTTCAATCTCAATTAATTATTCCGCTTTCTAATGATTTCACAAACGCACCATTCAAATTGATATCAACAGAGATAAATCACAATGTAATACCAATGTTCACCTCAACGGAACGTTTCTTTATCATATAACATGCAAACACTATTGCAGTGGAGTTAAGGAAATCGGAAACTCAACAAAAGGTGGTTGTAAATGTCCGCTATGTGAAATCCTTATCATATCTATGATAAGGAAAGTCCGCTGATACTTGCAAATTGGTGAAGGGGCCAGTTTCACTATTCGTCGTGTTATTCGATGGAATGGCTCATTGTGTCAAATGATATACAATCCTTACGCATTGATTATCTATGAAAAATATCGTAATAAAATAGTTTGGTAATTATGAAGTTTACTGCTCACTTGTATTTTTTATTTTTTTTGTAATTTTTTTTTTGTGATCGTGAGGTAGGGAAAATGAACCTAACCTAACCTGAATGCGAATCGATGTTTTATTTTTTTATGAAATATTTGTTTTTAATTCAAATTTTCAACTTTTGGTAGGGAAAATTAACCTAACCTATCATAATCTAATCTTGTTAAACAAAACTATGTAGACTATATCAGAGCCGTATCCGAAGTAAATGGAGTATATTTATGAGTTTCATTTATTTTTTTCCCTAAAATTACTGCCTCCCCAGAGCTGTAATTGAGACTGTATTATCAGGAAGTCTTATAGATTCACTGTTCAAAATATTTTCAAATCCGGTAACGGGGCATTAAACTTTATATAATATAATAATAGTTTTTTATGATATGAATGTTGAAAGTGACGTTTTATTTTGTGAGTGAAAAAGTTTGTGAAATGAGCGGAGCGAATTGATCAAATTTTCAAACAAAATAAAATCACTTACAAATACCAAACAATGTTTTTTGTATAACTGCCCTATTTTGAGTATGAAATGGACGAATTTGCAATGACAATAAACTTCAAAATGCATTTTAATGTTCAAATAATCAAAATGGGTGTTGTGAACAGCAAACGTTATGATTACCAAAAAATGAGGAAAAACGCTGGCATACTTAGAAGGAAATTCAAAAATATCATCATCAACATTGTGGAGCAAATTTTCAATGATAAAGTCAAGCGCCCGTGTTAAAAATGGTGTAGATGTTAGTAAATATTTAAAGGTGATATCGACGTGAAGAATTGTGTAATTCATCAGTGGAAGACATCGAAATAACAAATAAATCATTGGTTATCAAACTTGTAAATACAAAAACGAAAGTCAGTCGTTCTTTCAGTATTATTGGGAAGTATGTAGACTATTTTCATAAGTACTTTGAACTGCATCGTTTTTCTTGAAATACATGAATAATAAATGCACTGCCAATCCAGTTGGTATTGATACATTTCGAAAAATTCCATCTATTGTTGCCGAATTTCTCAAACTGCCAGAACCAAAGCAATGTACAGGACACTGTTTTCGAAGATCCTCCGCTTCATTGCTAGCAGAATCGGGAACAAAAATTACGGATATAAAAAAACATGGTGGAGGGAAGTCTACGACAGTAGTTTCTACAGGTACTGATGGTGCTGAGGATTCTAATAATGTGTTGCGAAGCTCCCTAACGTCACAAGGCATTAATTTTAGTACCTGTTCTAGTTTCATGACATTTCAATATGCAATGGAATGATCAATATAGCTCTCGGCTACCGTCATAGACTTCCATCAACTATATTTTTTTATATCCGTATTAATTGCTCTAGTTGTACAAAAAACATTGTATGGTATTTGTGTTAAAAGTTATTTCATTTTGTTCGTGAAATTGTTTCACAAACTTTCTTACTCACAAAATAAAACGTCACTTTTAACACTCATATCATAAATACCTATTTTTCTTAAAAAGTGGATGACACTCAACAGTTCAGAGCACTTGTACTGTCATAATTATTGCAATGAAGTTATCAATCAAGAGTAATCAAGAATTTTTTTCCTTGAGCATCATAGCGGCTCCCAAGATGTGATTTATTTGAACATCCGTAAAATTCTGAGGAAATCAGCTTATTTCCATCAATTACATAAAACCATGTTCAAAAACAGATGCTCATCATTTACTTTGTTTTCCTAGAAAACATTTAAAGCTGTTCATTTCTCAAATTCAACTCAAACGGTCTGATTCTATTTATAACCATTATTTGTCAAGACATCGAAACAAAAACCAACGCTTGAGTTAGGATGATGGAAGAGTATAATCAATTATGGAATCACAACGGATGGAAATCCATAACTCATTCCGATATCTTCATGCAGAACATCATTGTTGTTCGAATTGTCTGATTTGCTAATTATGATTCATACGAGGTAGTTTTGTGATTTTTTATATTTGATCACTAAGGGATCTCCAGTTTCAGAATCAAGTGAAATGGTCTCAATTATGTTGACGGAAAGTCTTCGATTTGAATGAATTTTACGTCGTATGTCATTAAAATAAATTTTTGTTCCTTATCTTCAGTCCTAATAACTATTTGAATTTTCTCCTAGAATTCTCAGTTCGTTTTGCAGAAAGAAGGCTTATGAAGTCGGGAGAATTTCAGTTCTCTAAAATCTAATAATCGTGAACACTTCAATCAGAATGTAGGAAAGTATCTACATATTATCCATTCAATGAAAATGGCAGAAACTAAACACCTCATATTGAACGAGTAACCGAAGAAAAGCGACGAAAAACGTTGTTAATATATTATTTTTGCCTCTGAATAACTTCTCCAGTGTCTGAATTAAATCGGCAAAATCTATTTTCTGTTGAGTCAAATCTGGGACACAAGAGACATTCATATTATAGGATGCATAAGAATCAGGAGAAAATAAATATACAAAAAAAGATGCTAATGACTTCTTTCATGAATGTTTGCGTGTACAGTCCAAAGTATGTTGCTCATTACAAAAAAATGATATGATTTAATATTCAGATGGTCTAAACTTATAAGATACAGGCATTTTATTCAAATATTTTAATGATATCAACGCAGTTGCATTCATTGATACTTTTTCATTCTATGGAAAATTTTCGGTGGTTCAGCTGCTCATATAAATGTGTAGACTCAGGCTAATTAGCCTGATTAGACATCTTATAATTATTGAATCTGGTTGATAACGATATTTTACATCCTTATAATGTGCTTGATTAATGGATTTCTGCAAATAATAGTATATATAATTAAATACATCTTCATGTAATTATGAATTAGTTCTTGAGAAACGGTGAAACATAATCAATTTAAAACTCAGACAATGGGCTATTATTGCGTATATTCACTTGATTTTAATATCATTTTCGATACCTATTATATTTCTGTATACTTGTCAATTATATTAATTAATATATGTTTTCGATTGTAATCTTGAATAGTTATTCGTTTCCAATCTTTATACTCCATTATCTTTGGTTAAAATATTTCATGCATAGGCTACATCTCAAAACCTTTCCGTTGCTAGTCAGTTCAGATACAAATACCCCCTACCGTATCTGGGCACACTGTATGTTGATATTTTGACTAACCTTGTATATTCTTGAAGGTAACTCTTTATATTCTATTCCTTAATGTACGATCATGAATTAATTATCATTTTGATGAAAAAATAATCTCTAATTGAGAATCACCCTTTCATTTTCAAGTCGATGAATCACATTTTCAATTAAGCTGAGCTACTTTTCAAGACATAAGATTCACAAATACTCTCTACTCACTGATGTAAGTGGAACATTTGTTGTCAGGATTAGACCTTGATACCAAATAAATGGAGGGCATATCGAAAAGTTTCTGTAGATGAATCAGATTCACAATTTTTCTTTCACATATATTCTTCAATGAGAAGTATGAAGTAGAATTCTGCGTGAATAGATTTCGTGAAGCGTGAATTTTTCAGCTTCATGCATGTGTGTAGATAATGGTTACATATTTCATTCAGTGATAATCCTTTATATCATCATAACAGAAAAAGTGTCATTTTCAGACAACACAACACAGGATAATCATGACAAATAGAATCTTTTGAAATAAAATTTGATTCGGATTCAGAATGAGATATGAAATTTGGAGATTGTCTATTGAAAGAATTGAATCCTATAAAAAATGAAAAACAATGGCTTATTTCTGCTGAAGTTAGAATCATTCTTCTGTTATTGAGTTTATTAGATAACTTGAGATAGGTATGCTACATGATTTGATCCCGATTCTGAAATCATTGGATATAGTTAGGTATTGAGGATGAAAATAATCTATTAATGATTCAATTTAATACTGACAGTATCATAAGGATCAAACATTCAATTATTTTTCCAAGTCTACCTGCAATGTTTTCCATTATATAAACTTGATTTTTAATTCTGGAAAATCTTTTTTTTTCAGGTACAGCATCTCGATATTCATCGTACCTCTCATCGTGCTCATCTTCACATACACAGCTATCTGCAGAACCATTTGGCTTAGCTCTGAATCGAATCTGAGGCCCAGAAATTCTCAGACCTATCAAAACAATGGAAAGAATAGGAGATTGCCTCTCATTTCAAGGGCAAAAATCAACACTATAAAGCAGACGATAGCCGTCATCGTGATGTATATAGTTTGCAGTTCTCCTTTCATAGTTGCTCTGCTCTGGGCTTCTTGGGACCCTGATAATCCCTTCAAAGAAGGTTAGTAGGAATTCATCTCTTGAAAAAATCAAATTTTTATCTCATTAGGTGTTGACTATTTCTCTATATTTTATGATTTTTCGAAACAGTTTCAATTATTTAACATATAATTATCATATTGGTCTGGAAGCTTGAGTAATATAGGTTCAGGCCAATATTAACATATATACAGGGTGAGTACATAATATATTCAAACCATAGATTGTTGAGGTAAAAAAAAATACTTTTTTCATATGGCATTTTTTCTGATTCAGCCTAGATAAAAAGATATGGCCATCTTAAACTTTCATAATGAGCTATGCCACCCCTGGAAAGATTCTGCGAATTTTCTGAACAGAATTATATTCAGCCAAAGTAACCAATTTTTTTAATTTCGCTGATATAGATTTTTTCAAATCATTAATTACTCGAAGAGTGCTCATTTCACGAGATTTCAAGAAAAATACTTTTGTTCTCCAAATTGGCCGAATATTCATTAAATGGCATTCAACTCACTTCCAAAGGTCGGGATCATAGAATTTCTGTCATAATTATGGAATGGAATGGTATATATTGCTCATAACGAAAAAATTAAAACATGTGAGTTAAATTTTGTATTCGTAAAAAATTTGCCACTTCAAAGAGAACCTGTATTCTGAAAATCATTTCATTCAATGAAATCGTTCACGAGATATATTCGAAAATTGAATTTTTCATGGATTTTCAACAGCCTGTATCTTTCTAACTGAGCCGAAAAGGAAGAAATGGTAGAGACAAAAAGTGTTTCTTTTTACTTCAGGAATGTCCCGTTGAAATATATGTACAAGTCAAAGACTCACCCTGTATATTACCTATATTAATGATTAATCATCGTCAGCTGAAACAGTGTTTTCAGTTTTCAGTGATATTTATTGATGACATGTTGGCAAGGGCCCCCCCCATGAGTATCGAAAACCTGAAAAAAGGGGAAAAATGGTCTTATAGAAAATAAAAAAACTTACTTTCGAAGCTTGCAGACTTTTGTTTCTAAATTTATTGGTTCACAATCTTTCGGTTTACCGGTGTCATGCAATCATCGGATAAAGCACGAAAAAAATTTTTAGAATTTTTTTATCCCCTAAGTTGATGGAAAAATTTTCTCCAGCTTGATCGAAGCAAATGTCACATAACCTATTTAATCGTCTCTAATTACTCATCATGACTTCCAGATATAAGCAATTGTCTTCGAGATATTCTGTATTCCAAACATGTAGAATGAATAGATGATAAATTTTTCAGAAACTTTGAAGAAATACTATAATATATGGCAGTAATATGTGGAAAAAAGAAACCAGGAAAATTCTAACAAATATGATTTAAATGGTTCCATATCCTAAGATGTTCATATTGATCACAACATTAATTGTTGCAAACAATTTTTTTCACATTCAGCACATGAATTGAAATGTTTTTTATCGTTTTATTGACATAAAAACACCTAGCTTCGTTCTGGAGTCCAATAAAATCTTCAGTTGGTTCCACGGACATTATGACGTTAATGGTATGGCAGGGTAAAATTTGACCCCTAGTCCGCACTATTTCATGCCACACGGTAACAAAACAAATTTGAATAAGCCTGCTTTAATTTACCAGGGGTGGATGCATTTTATGCAGGGGGGTTGTGCATTTTAATGCTTACATTTTTAACACCCTACTTCATAACGAGTTAAAAAAAAAACAATTTTGGATACCTTGAACATCAAGCTAAAGAAAACGTATTCTTGTTCATGTCGACAAAATATGAATAATAAATGATAACAAAAGAAGTATTTTTCAAAATCTAATAAAATAAACTACGAATACTAAATTTTTTTGTCTGCAACAAAGTGTGATACGAAAGTTATTCAAGGAACAAAAAAGTTTCAGTTTGCGTTATTGAATCCGACGAAATTTTTCGAGGTGCCCTTCTGAGCAAAAACCGAATTGTTAAGAATCCTTGTAATTTTGTCGGATTCTATATAATAAACTGAAACTTTTCATTTTCTAACTTTCTTATCACACTTTGTTGCAGACGAAAAAAAAAGAATTCATGATTCTCATTTATAGTTGTTAATCATTTGTCAATTTAGTAATTTTTTGAGTCTTGAAAACGAAATCATCAGTTCTGAAACGTCAACAAAATTATAAACTGCTGGATTGGAGGCTTCTAGAAACATCTTTTGATGGCTGAAAACCGTACGAATTCTCGAGGGTCATTACGGAACGTACATCATCGTATATAAATACCTATCTTGTTTGAGACAAGTTTCATTTAGAAACACTATATCAATAGGTAAAATAAAGGAAAATCTTCAAATTAAGGAAAGAAAGAATGATAACTACAGTCCATCCAACGAGAAGCGATAGCGACAGTAAACAACTAAATGTACGCCCATAGGGTTATGAATATTTTCATTCGCTGCCGTTTAGTGCTTTTTCTGTCTTCTTCAGATCTTTATTACGACAATCAAGTAATTCATCTGAAATTCTCAGTTGCTCACAACGGCGTCGGTTGCGCTCTATCTCTTCTCGTTGGATGGACTATAGTGGAGTATTTCGAAGTCAGAATTGATGAGTGTGATATAAAAACTGGTGGGCCTTCTGATTTGAAATACCAGGGTATTATCTTATTCTCCCAGTTTCTTACCAGCGTGTAAAGTCAAAAATTTTTGAGTCAAGATGTAAAATGAAATTTCCGATCTAATCACCAATTACTTCTGAAAATTTCGATAGTTTTTCAAAGTGGCTCTGAATTTGAAAATTGAAGAAATGATAGGCTGTTAGTCATAGAAATACGAACACATTCCTCATACCTATAAGTCAAAGTTACGAAGGATATGGCTGTCAAGTTTGATAGATAATGAATTAAACTGTACTAATTCCTCGAGTGGGGCCATCGGGCTCTAATCTCCTGAGGCCGAAGCGAGAATTAATTCATTTTCAGGTGATTCTGTCGAATCCGTTCAAGTTACAATTGATCGTGTCTAGGTTGTCCCTCCATGAATAATGTAGAACTAAAGACTAAACGACAATTTGAATTGATCGCTTCAAGAGCTGTCGCTTTTTTTTTAATTTGGGGTATACTAGTAAAAGGCAGCATTTGCAGAAAATTATTATCAGGAATCTGAAGAGCACTTTTCTATCCAACGATGGGCCCAAGGGGGGGATGAGGTGGTGGATCCCCCTCAATGAAGAACGAAGTTGGCAAATTTTCAAAGCAGTCGGAAAATTTTCCAACCAGTTGGAAAAAATATTTTCTCTGATGGAAATGCGTCTTGCCTTCTCTCCCAGATTCCATGAAATGAGAAAAAGCTACAAAACTGAATAAACAAACAAGTGGTGTTTCTCAAAGTTTCAAGCAACAGATAGATTCTCGATAATCTTTATGAAACAACAAACTCCATAAAAGCTACTTGATTGAATGTTCGGTAGGTGAAAAAAAGTTAATTACCCCTCACTCTGTTGAAGTTCATCATTCTGATTTTTTTTACCGGAACAAATATTATAGATAGATAGATAGATAGATCTATCATCATGTATTACATAGAAAATAGTACTTAATTTTAGTCACCATTGCATCTGCAATAGTCAATATATTCTTGCACATTATATAGTTCACATTTCATTATAAATGAATACGAATTTTTTATAAAAGCTTTTCCATTGGTTATAGAACGAAATTGTTTAGGAAGAGCATTAAATAATTTAATACACATATATAATGCATTATTCTCTGTTAGTGTGAGATTGTGTATAGGATACATATACTGATCTACTTGACTAGTTTTGATATTCTTATTTTTGAATTTATCAAATAACTCTTTATGTTGTATGAGAAATTTTATACAATAGTAAACATAAAGTCCTGCAAACGTTTGAATATTATTAGCCCGAAAACCCCTGCACGTCTGATTGTATTTCATGTTTAGCATAGAACTTAGAGCCATTTTTTGTTTTACAAAAAGACAGGCCGAGCAGGAACTGCCTCCCCAGCTCACAATACCATAAGACAAAACTGACTGAAAATTAGAGAAATAAATAATTTTCAGGATAGATACATCCACTGACTTTTTCGAAACATTGATAGCATAGACGGTAGAATTTAATTTTTCATTCAAGTAGTCTACATGATTTCTCCATTTCAGATTAGAATCAACATAAACCCCAAGAAACTTCACACAGTTTGTTATCTGAACTTGAGTACCATCTAGTGAAATATCTTTAGGAGGAATTATTTTCGATCTCTCGGTATGGAACACTACACAATTCGTTTTTTTAGCATTTAATTCTAAGCAATTGTCTATGCACCATTCTTTCACATCTATATAAACATTATTCAGTTCTTGCATTAACTTAAGAATGTCATTGATAGTTTTTATAATATTAGTATCATCAACATAAATGATCAGATGCAGCAAATTACTTATATTGAGAGGAAGATCGTTTATATATATTATAAACAGAAGCGGACCCAACACACTACCTTGAGGCATTCCAGAAAGGACTTCTATATCATTCGATACAAATGTTTCATTATATACTGTAACAGGCACTCTCTGTTTTCGGCCTTGTAGGTAGCTTTGAATAAGTTTGAGCTGTTTGTCTCTTATGACATATGCTTCTAGCTTCTCCAACAATTTACTGTGATTTACACGGTCAAATGCTTTGGATAAATCCAGGAACAAACCAATTGGTATTTCTTTTTTTTCTATTGCTTGTAATACCCTTTGCGTAAGCTCAAAAAATAGCTGTGCTTGTACTTTTATTATTCAAATAGTCATGCTGAGAAGAGCAAAATAATTCATGTTTTTTAAAGAACTTGAACAGACGATCTACAAGAATTCTTTCTAAAATCTTTGAAAAAGTTGTTAACAAATTTATGGGTCTATAGTTACTCAAATCATCCACAGGACCTGATTTGTACAAAGGTGTTATTATAGACAATTTGAGTGCAGATGGAAATTTTCCTGTTACAAAAGACTTGTATATAATATATCTCAGTGGCTCAACTACAGTATGAATTACCTTTTTTAAAATTATGCTAGGTATTTGGTGATATCCTGATGAGAAGGAATTATTCAATTTTTCGACAGCCCTCAAAACCTCCATAGCTACTATTTCAAATTAAAAAAAATAACTTAATATGTATACGGTTTTCTGTTAATTCAATGTACAGTTGGAAAATTTTCTTATCTGGATTTGGAGCAACATCCAAATAACGTGTTGTGTGATTTATAAATCATTTTTCGTGAAAACGGCAGAATTTGTGATCTTACATGCGAAGTATTCAATGCGAAATATCCTGACTTAACTCAGATGGCAAGGGAAAAATTTTGCAAAAATTAAGAATAACCGAATATGGAAATTTCAAAACACCATATTCGAGATGAAAAGCAGTTACTGGAAATGAAGGCAATCAAATAAATATTTCAATCAAGACAGCTTCATCTAATATTCGATTATCGCAAATGTCCATTGAACGAATTCATAACAGTGCACAGCTTGCTGCTCAATGAATAACTGCAAAAGAGGGAATTCTGTGAAGAATTCAGATTAAAAATTCAGGAGATACCCAACTTCTAAAGAGAAAACTCGTTGCTTCATTTTCGGTGTCGGGCTCTTTCTCCAAAAATGAGAATGAACTCATGCAGTTTTCAGACAACACGCCGTCATGCAAAATTATCGGTTATTTCCATGCTTTTGTGCAATTACTTCCGATAATTTTGAATGAGCTTGTCCAAAGCTTTTTTGATGAGTTACCTCTTGGAGTGGTTTCCAATTGATTACCAGATTTGCCTGCTTTAGATTTCTCTTTCTGGAGAAGGATTGAAGGATTCTAACAATATTGGGAACAAGCTCATACCCGCGGCTCCGCTCGCGGTATATTTCAATTTAAAACAGTGATAGGTCGGCAACCCCACATTCATTACCTTGTATCGAAAGAACAAGTGTATACATGAAAAAAAGATCCCGTAGATTCAATAATTTCTTGCTCAAATTCGCACTCGTTCAACCTGCTCTAACTTTCAAAGTATCCATTAGAAAACTATACTATCATCAGGAATAAATGCCGCAGGTAACACTTACATTCATTTTTATATTTATTCATTCTGTGCCAGTCAAAAACCTTCTTCAAATTGACCATTATTTTGGATTGAATTGAAAATGTTAGAAATGGCTTTCGTGGGCTGCCTTCGACATATGCCGTCTTGGATTCTTCTATAGATCTTCTTGAGCATTACAAAATTGTCTCTGACCATGTTCCTCTATCGCTTATAGCTTACGCAGTTTCGCACGTGAAAGCCGAAAAGTACTTGGATTTTTTCAGGAAAGATCGATATTTTTTTATTATTTCTCTGTGTTTTAGAGATGAACCCAACATGAAAACAAACAAAAAATTCTCCACAATATAGTGAAAGTTTCATCAAAATCGGACATCTGGTTCCTGAGTCACTAACAAATATATAGGTACGGACATTCACATTTATAATATGAGTATGAATTTTGTTTCTTCTCTCCTCATCAATTTTTTGTGTATTTCATGTTGACCTCACCGTTTCGTAACAAACAGTTCATCCAATCTCGAGTTATGAATGATGTAAGTAACAAAATGGCCGACTTTTATATATCAAGATAGTGTACAGGGTGTTTCGAAATAAGTTTCGGTGAATGCGGGATCTGAATCCTCAGATGATTTTATGATATAAATTTCCTATGAACTATGGGTGTCTGACGCACTGTTTATGAAATACAGGGTGTTGAAATAAAAAAAATTAGTTTTATGAAATTATCTTATTCACCGTACACTTTTTCATGAATTGATGAATCAATCCTCATTAAGTCTCAACTCAAACATAAGAATTCTTTATTAGTCATAAAAACCATAATATCAACTGTTAACGCACAGGCTGATCCTATATTATCGATCTTGAATTTTGCTAGTCCGGTTCTGTTTTGCTGATTTGAGAAAAATTCAAGGGAGGCAGTCGAGAAGGTGACAAAACTATGAAATTCGAAATAATTTCATGAATAAGTTAAGGGTTTATTGAAGAGAATGTGTATTAATCACCCTGTATAACGATGCCAAGCAGAGATTTTGAAATTTTATTGTGAATTACTTCTTTGTGGTTCTGAAAAGTTTTACAGGCCGGATCTGATTTATTTGTTGCCAGGAATATTGAAGGAAGATGATAATAAGGGTGACAAAACAGAATTTGAAATCATTCGATCGATTTGTTCAATAGTTATCGAACCGTGAAATTTCGCTCATAAAATGGACATCACCCTGTATACTCCAAACAAAGGCACTCGGGCGATTAAAACCTCTTGATACGAGTCCATCATGATGACATAAATCATGGTTTCCGATTCCTTCTAGGACACCCTGTATACATTTCAATTTTCGTTACGACTTACTCCAAAATGATTATCGGAACACCTGTATATGAAGTTTCCTTTTTGTATTCGGCTTTTTAGCTGAATACATACCATAATAATTTAATGATAAAACAGAAAATTCGGCAATATCTCTTTCAAAATAAAACCCAGATTTCTCTCAGAAATAATCGAAATTTTCCATTGTACTTTACTTGTTTTCTCCTAATATATAACAAGGGAAATAAAATTGGCTCATTTCGTTTGAAGTATGTGACGAACATGAAGAAGAAATATCATTACATCACGACATTCATTTGAAATTTTATTTCAAATTCCGAGCCGTTTTAGGAAATATTTCAACCAATCAGATTCGCGGTACGTCAGAAAATGGGCTCAGAAAGGGGAAAAAAATAATACCTCTCCTCCAAATGAGTAGTACAATTTGCCTCCACTCCGTACAATAAATGTTGAAACAAGCTCAATAGTTGTGAATCGTTTTTCAAATATGTATTGATTAATGAAAATGGATTTTCTTATCAGTAGTTCGCCTAGATGTTGGTAGTATTTTTTCTTTCTTTCCCTTTCTTATAACTAATTGAATAAGAAGAAGCGATCACTCAAGCTTACGCATTAAGATGAATGCGAACATTTAATTGACTGTTCTGAATTAAGCTTGGGTTCAGATGTCGACATCAATAAGTCAATTAGTCGTTCCTTGTTGTGGGTGCAAAACTAAGACTATATTTTGAGCCAGATTATTTCGATGAAGAGGGTTAGGAAAAGAAAGCTAGGCTGCCTTTTTTTAATATGGCAACTTGCCGGAAAATCTGGAGAACTTTCGTTAAAATACTCACGAAATATACATATCCCATTCATTTTTCAGCAGACCCGAGCAAATTTGAAATATTGATTTAGATCCCTAATTATTCATGAAGGTTTAAACATAAGGGTGAGTTCTAAAAAAATTCGTCAACCAATACATTCATTCATTCAAAACAAAATTGAAAAAATATTAGGTAGTTTTTGAATATTGCGAATATTGCCGGAACGTCCAGATATGTAATTGAGGCACCAGCTGTCCGACCCATCAGATCATAAACAGTAGGAAGAATAGAATGTAGAATCGCACAACACAATTGGGGTGAAAATTATATAAGTATTTATTCACTTATTCCAGATGTCGGGTCATAAAATATTTATAGCCTGGTTGACCGTTCTTTGAAATATTCGTTCAATTATCGTCTTATGCACTAATTGATTCCATTGTAGAGAATTACGGAAGGAGGAGCGCAAAATCTGTTTTTTTTCGAATCTAGTGATTAGGAATGAGAATACTGTAGCATTGGGTAAGGGTGCTGGCATTTCGTCCTGCAGTTTATAAACATATACATCATGAAAGAGAATAATAACACCCTCGGTAAAACCACAAGCTCTCTTGGAGCGTCTTCGGCTCGGTATTCAGCTATCCGAACGTAATGAAGTTAGCAACTGAGAACGTCATTACATAAATGCACTTCTAATTAGTCAATATCAACACGACGAGAATGCGAAAGCCATCAGTTGTATTAGAACTTTCCGCTCTACAACTTTTGTTCGAAACTTTTTTCGATAAACCTTCTAGTTTCCGAGAAAACGTAACTTCTTCGACATTTTCACGAATTTTCCAAGGTTCCTAAAAATTCGTGAAGCTGCATTCTTAACCATGAGTTCTTTCTGTAGTGACAATCATTATATCAAAAATGCAGCTCTTTCCGCAAAAAAGTGATTTCAGTTTCGTTATATTCTATTTTTCTGATGAAAAACTTCCATTGTTTTGGTTCTTCATTTCCACATTTTTCGAATTAATTCAAAATATTCCTTGTTATTGAATTAAGAAATTAATTCAGTTCATTGGTTTCTGAAACCTTTTCAGTGTGGCTTTTGTAAGATTAAATTTGGATACCAACTATCCAATGAATTATTCTAATACATAATACTTCACTATCGGATACTCAAAAGTATCCAAGTTGCACAACACTACCCCGAACTGTTCCGAGCTTTAGGGATTGATACAACTGGAACTTGACGCCCTCAATCAAACTGACCATTAGTGACTCCTCTATCGCTCCAATGCTCCGAAGAGAATTCTCAAACCCATTTGGCAAACACAGTATCATACTGGAAATAATGAAAAACTGATGCTTTCATGCAGAGGGACTGCAGTGAATGAAAAAACAAATGATCTTCGGAGGAATGATAAATCTTCGAATCGGTCGAATTCTCCAACACGGAAATACTCAAATGCTTATCAAGTCCTGCTATAGAATTGACGCATCGACACTGTTTCGTTCAGGCAAGAAATTCATGAATAAAGACGACACTTCCTCCCGTTCCTAACGACTCGTGAGAATTGTCAGGAATTTGAGCGAAATTTCCTTACGAAATTCAATGTAATTAGGCAGCGTATCTCAAATTTTATCACGAGGGGGTATACACAAGCGATGGTGCGTGAATGTTTCAGCATTTACTCAAAAAGCTACATATCATGCGATACAAATTTGGTTACACAATTCGTTCTCCTTGGATACTGATCAGAAAGGGATATAGATATAGAAGGTGTCCCATGACTGGTGAATCAAACGTCACTCGACTGGGAGGATTAAAAACGTACCTATTGAAATATTGTCTGGGAGGTCTTTGCATATTCCTGAAAATTTAATTTGGGTTTTCTCTCCCAGTCTCTGAAACAAAAATCAATTAGAAAATATTAGTCTATCCAACAAAATTCAAGCTCACTCCTTGATTTTCCTTTCATAATTAGCAGGTTCCATCATTAGAATTTTTGTATCATTCCAATCCATCATGTGATTGCCGGTATTGGAACACACATGATAATAACAAAAAAAAATACGAACAATTCTACACAAATATAATAATAAAGTTCCTACACGTGTTATGTTCCAAAATACAATAACGAACTTATTTAATTAATTGCAAAAACTCACACACGATCTACTGTACAACTTTATTTTGGTTGTAAAATTTATTTCAATTAACTGAACATAAAAAGTAAAAATCTTATTCTTGGGAGGATTCAGGACTCTGGACTGCTCACAACTTGAATCTCAAAATTACTCATGCAAATCGGAAAAATCGGACCTTTTTACTTTTTCCAATAATCTGCTTCTCTCCACTAAATCCACAAAGCGATCCTTTCTCTTTGTCCATCTTCCGTACACCGTTTTCTCTATACGCACTTCCGTTTCAGTTTCGCGATATTCCGACGAGTACGTGACTTCAAAATACAAAATTCTACTTTAATTTAATTAAACCTTGTCACTACTATTCCCGGAATAGCTCAATACAAAACACGTCTTCGTTTAAGACCTAACACTTTACCTATTAATCTCAAGAAATCTACAAGTCTCCGCTTGAGACTTGAAAACTAACTGTGAAATTTCCTCTTTCACCCCAAAAATAAACCGAGCAAACCGAACTCCGCGAGCACGTCGAACAACATTTTTAGTTCTTATCTCCGGACTGTAACACCGAATGTGAATTTTTTCTCCCACCTTATGGGGTGGTAGCCTGTTCAAAGATTACCTCCTTCCAGGGAAAATCTTTGTTTTTACGCTCCTATTGAGCAATAAGATTTCTTTATTAAAGGTTCTTCGCCTTTGTAGGAGTGTCCGAAAAAGATGTCAGTTGGCCTTTTCAAGTCCCACGATTCTAAATACACTTTTTGTCCTCGATAATAAATAATACCATCTTATTCTTAAGTGTGGAAGTGTTAATTTTCATGAGCTTGAAGATCATGAACTCTAATAAATCCCCAATTTCCATTCATAATAAACCATTCGAAAACGACCGTTTTAGAATGTTTATGCTAGCAGGGTCAACGTTTTAATTTTTTTCACAATTTGATTTCTATGCATCTCGTAGTTAAATAAACAACTGGGCTGTGACCGGATTTGTTTGTATGCGTGATGATTGAAGGGTAGCTCCGAAATATGATAACGTAGCTGTGGACCCGATATGCATTCCTCGGATACAGTGCCATATTAAGAGGTTTCAGTATTGAATTGTTAAATGAGGAAATTACCAATTTCCCCCTTTATTACACATGGCTATCATGTTTTGATGTTGACCTGAGGAGCTTACGAAAGCAGCGTTAAAAAAAAAGTCGCAAAAGCATCTTGGAAAGCTGATAAAATAGAAACCATGAAAATTCAACGAACCCGGAAAAGAGAAACTTTCTCGAAGTCTAATTGAATAACCAAAATTTTCTATGGATCCCTCGACAAATTATTTTCAGTCTCCTGACTCGAGCAGTTGAAATGTCTAGTTCTCTCCGAAGAACTCTCCTGCACTGATCAAATCAACATTATCATACTCATTCAAGAGTTAGTGTTCAACAGGCAGTCATAGAACAGCGAGAGATCAGATCTTTTGAAATTGAATCTTTCAGAAACACCTCTCTTCAACGAAGAATGACAGCATTAAAGCTCAAGTTGCAGAACGTCAAAACAATCCAACATTATCAATAAATGCTGATATTGAAGAATTAAAGAGAAATAGATAGAGAATGAAATCCAGACATCCACCAATAAAAATGTCAAGTCAATTAACAAACTTCACATGCAAGCAGCAAACTCTCTTTAAATTATTCTAAGGATGTTTTGTTGACAAAGTTAGACGAAACTCTAGAGGAGAGTGATTCAAATCAACTACATAGTACGAAAGACAATAGTACATTCTAAAACAAGTTGCAGAATGAGCTCCTACTCCAACACAAATGCATGAGTGTTCAAGTTTTGTGAAATACTCTTGAAATTCAAATGAAAATTCCAATTAGTGAATTTTGTATTGTATCTTGGCATTAAGTGCGACATACGAAATTTGACAGATCACAGAATTTGATTCAAAACTTGATTGGTCCAGAGGTCGGTACTGACAACCAAAAAACTAAAAATAAAACTGCAAACAATGTTGTAATGAGTTTTATTACAGCACTAATTTTAGTACTTTAATGAAGTCATTACGATACTGAAATAGAAAAAGGTATATCACGAAACATATGAAGATTGAACCTAAGTTGTCAATTACTCGAAACCTATGCAACTTTTGAACATTTCACGCCTTGTTGACATTTCTGAAAATTCATAACAAATATAATCAATCAATAATCTATGCAGCTGTGATGAAGTTATTGGATATGTTATATGTACATACGACTAAATCACACCAAAATAATGAAGAAAAAGACTAGTCGCTTCGTTCAAACCCTCGAAAACCCTTGTGTCGACATCCACCCAATTGAGGAAGTAATAAACTTATCTGCATTTGCAGTACCCACTTAATATAAACACAACTCTGGAGTAAACTTTTCATTTATCTATGCAACTTTTTTACAGGAGTATCATTCGTTATTCTGACCCTCCTCTATAGTTTGAATAGCTGTTTCAACCCTTGGATTTACTTGGCTTTCAACAGGGAACTTCCAAGATTACTTCTCAGGCATTGTTTGACGTCGGAGAGTAATTATAGCTCCGCTAATGGTGGAGGTAAGTATTCACTTATTCCGTTTTGAAACATAATGTCATGACAGCGAAATGAGTGTTAAAAGTGACGTTTTATTTTGTGAGTGAAAAAGTGTGGGAAATGAGCGGAGCGAATTGAACAATTTCACGAACAAAATAAAATCACTTTTAACACAAATTTTTTTGTACAACGGCCCTATTGTGATAATAGAATGGGTGAATTCGCAATAACAAAAACTTCAAAATGCATTTTAATATCCAAATAATCAAAAGATTGTTGTGAATGGCAAACGTTACCAACGATATGATTACTAACAAATGAGAAAAGACATTGTCATTTGAATTTCGTTCCTGTCCAATTTTCGTCTTGGGTTTTAACTGCTTAATATGTTCGTCGAGAGTCCAATTATTAATAAGAGAGACGATTTGGTTGTTCCTCTGGATACTGAAGAGTCTGCAAGAAGAGTCAATCTGGAACTCCTAAAATCAAACAATATGTTCAGCGGTACGATGTTGCATATAACAATTTCCTAGCCAGGTGTGAATTGCAAATTTTATAAGGGAAGTTCAGTGAAACTGTTTTCCTGGCATACTTAGGGAAAAAATAAAAAATATAGAGTTCATCAACTTCATGCAGCCAATTTTCAATGATAAAGTCAGTCGCCCTTGTTAAAAATGGTGTGGATGTTAGGTAATATTTTAAGGTAATCGCATATTTAAAACGGAAAAGTGAAGGATACCGTCCCAAAAAATCGAAAATTCTCACTCGTGAACAAGTTGAAAAGTTTATAAAGGAGGCACCAGATGGGAAATATTTGATGGTTAAGGTTAAAACTATTTTCGGATTTATCAGTCGAAGACATCGCTTGACTTCATCGTTGAAAATTTACTAGAGTTGATGAACTCCATATTTTTTATTTATCTTCTAAGTATGCCAGGAAAACAGTTTCACAAAACTTTCTTTCTACATTTTCCAATTTACACCAAGCCAGGAAATTGTTATATGCAATATCGTACTGCTGAGAAGATGTTTTAGGTAGGAGTTCCAGATTTGTTCTTCTTGCAGACTCTTCAATATACAGAGAAACAACCAAATCGTCACTTTCATTAATAAATGGACTCTCGACAAACATATTGAGCTGTTAAAACCCCAAGATGAAAATTGGACAGGAACGAAATTCAAATGACAGCGTCTTTTCTCATTTGTTTGCTATTCACAACAACCTTTTGATTAATTGAATATTAAAATACATTTTGAAGTTTATTGTCATTGCAAATTCGCCCTTTTCATTATCAAATAATAGGGCAGTTGTACAAAAAACATTGTAGGGTATTTGTGTTTAAAGTGATTTTATTTTGTTCTTGAAATTGTTCAATTCGATGTGCCCATTTCACGAACTACCACCAAATAAAACGTCACTTTCAACACTCATATCATAAATAACTATTTTTATACCTAAATATTTTTTCTCTATTTCAGTATCGTAATGAGTTCATTACAGTACTAAAAGTAGTGCTGTAATGAAACTCATTACAGCATAGTTTTCAGTTATATTTTTCGTTTTATGGTTGACAGTACTGACCTCCGATCGAATTAAGTTTCGAATCAAAACAATTCAAATTCCGTGATTTGTCAAATTTTGTATGTCACACCAACTGCCAAGTTACAAAACAAAAGTCACTAATCTGAATTTTCATTTGAATTTCGAGAGTATTTCAAAAAAATTGACTGAAATAGAGAGAATACCGTCTAATACTCGTTGCAGAAGGCAATTCCAACACTCATGCTATCGAAAACTCGCTCCTTCGTCGCTCGTTTTTGAACTTCGCATTTGTGTATTGTAATGTTTTCATGATGTTGATACAACGCTAATCAATTAAAAAAAGATATATTCATTGTATTGTTTTCGAAATGCGAGTGTATTAAAAAAATATTTATCAACTTTCGCCAAATGTATGTTTATCATGTAAGATTATCCTACTTCAAAAGTAGTACATGATTGAGATATTCTTTCTTAAAATGATGTTTTTCGATCATTCTTCGCTGTGAAAATGAAAAATTGATGTTACAAGGATGATGGAGGACAAATCATTAAGTTATAAGAGCTAAGATATCAAACTTTAGAGGCGGCAAAAATTGAATAGTCTACGGGCGGCAAATCTGTAAATCCGACACTGGGGGTACTAAAACACCAGTCAAAAGTAAGAAACATAATATTCGGGCTTTTGTGACTTCTTGCTATTCACCTTCAATTCCAAAATCTAAAATCAATTGATTTCGGTGATTTTCGTGCTTCAGCTCACCCGTCATATTCGATAAAAGGGTTAAAGCATAATCACGAGCCTTTCCACCAAACGAAGGAAAGTAACGTATGAATGTGTAAAGTTTTTTTCTCTGTTGCAGGCCGCAGTGGGAGTAACTCCTCTGGTATCCAGACAACCACTTTGCGTTCATTTTCCAGATGGTCTATTTGCAACAGTTCCAAGTCTGCAAAAACTCCGCTCACCAACAGCAGAAACCTTCCTCGCCCTTATCTGACAAAATACAAGGCACAGCGTTGGGTGGTAACAACTGCACCCAGCACGGTGGTTACAAACACCTGAGAGTTATGTGACGATGGCCTTTTTACCTCAAAAATCGGCTGTCGAGGCTTGGACGACATATCTAATTCGTCATTGGTGGAGCTCAGCGAGATTACTTCCGAACTGACAGAATTACTTGAAATAGATATACCAGAGTCTGTGATTTAGATTTAGTCGGAATGAATCATATGGTGAATGAAGAATGACAAACGAATTAAGCAATTTCCCCTACAGAATTGTTGGTGGCGGTTTTGAAATCATTTGTCAGGAGACCAATTGCCAAAAATGATAAATATTTATTTACTCTAATATAGCCTTAATTGTAGGATACGAAAATCATGTTCCAGTCAAACCCTATTGACAGAAATGAAATATTGAAAATCATTACCATCAATAAATTCCAGACAGGCAACATTTTCGTCAAATTCAACTCCCTGTATCTTTTTTCGTGGTTCTCCGATTTTGTTGAAATTTTCACCAGGTATAGTATTGGGTTTTCTTATATCAACTTGAAATTTTTATAAAAATTGAAAAAATGCAACACTTTCTTTGAAAATGTGTATCTTTATTTTTAAAGCAGATACTGACGTAAATCAAGAAACTTTTTGTTAAGAAAGGATCACACTTCAGATTAAAATTGAATAATATCGAATTTTCCGCCTCAAATTCACCACAGGGTGTCTAGAAATGAAGGGTATTAAACAAGGTTTTGTTTCACCCTGTGTAACGGATGAACTACAGGTATTTTCGCATAGTAAATTTCAGGTTAATATAACCAAACCTAATACTATACCTTGTAAAATTTCAACAAAATGGGAGAACCACGAAAAAAGATACAGGGTGTTGAATATGACAAAAATTTTGCCTGTCCGGAATTTATTGACAGGGAGTATATTTTAACGATAATGCCAGAGTTTGAAAGAATGTGGAAGAATGAGAGTCTTAAATAATTGATACCACCCTAGTCCTACAAATATAAATGCATTTATGAAAAATTCGATCCATTGAAACAAGATATTAATTAATCTTACACTGCTAAAGAAGAAAATATAACATCGAATGAAATTATATTTCAAACCAAATGCAAAAAATTAAAATTAATATTTTTCAAAAGATGACATCTCATCCCTTTTCTGGGTGAAATAAAATTGAAAAAAAATCATGAGATAATAGGTATTTTCGATCGACGACATCCGTCATCATAGTCATGAATTATGACCTGAAGCTTCTGATATTATATAAATATACGTATAAGCCAATAAATCTTTTCTTCGGAGCCCAGCAAAACTTAATGACATTTTATATATTTTTGTATCAAAGTTATAATAGAAATGATATCCAATCTTTTTATGTGTTAAAATATTTCTTTCAACTCTTCATTTTTTCAATAAGAAGATGAATTTCAAAATCATGTCTAATTGTTAAAAGCTCGACTTTTTAATTCAATCGGTTAATTGAAAATTCGGATGCAATCGTTATATTTCCAAAACAAATGCGGGAAATATTAAATGAAGAGATTAAAAATTATGAGATACCAGGCCTAATAATATGAGAATAGGAATCTTTGTCTACATTTTCAAGAATTTCTCTTTTAATTTGAAACGCTCAATGTGGAATAACCTATCTACGAAACGAAATAATGTATACGATATGAAACTGTATAATTGAAAATTCAAATGTAACATATAAGTATTGTGACGTGCCGAGATGACTGAATAAATGTATATTTTACATATCTCTCAAGAGTATTTTTTTCCCTCAATATACATAAATGAAATGTAGGTTAAAATTTATAATTTAAGGATACTTTTTTTTCGTGGAAAGGGGATAATAATAACAACCATTGAAAACGAATAACTATAGACTTCCGATTTTTTGAGCTTGAAAGGTATTTGCTTACCACCTATTTAGGAAGTTATCATGACTAAAACACTTCGCGAAAAATCTTCAAAATTTTTTTCAACAACCTCTAATTCAGTGAAAAATTGAGATTAGTCAATGGAGTTTCAGAAAATATCAAATTTAATTTAGGTTAGGTGTTTAAAGCATAATCACGAGCCTTTGAACCAAACCAAGGAAAGTGTCGCACGAATGTGTTAAATTTTTTCTTTTTGCAGGTCGTAGTGGGAGTAACTCCTCTGGTATCCAGACAACCACTTTGCGTTCATTTTCCAGATGGTCTATTTTCAACAGTTCCAAGTCTGCAAAAACTCCGCTTACCAACAGCAGAAACCTTCCTCGCCCTTATCTGACAAAATACAAGGCACAGCGTTGGGTGGTAACAACTGCACCGAGCACTGTGGTTACAAACACCTGAGAGTTATGTGACGATGGCCTTTTTACCTCAAGAATCGGCTGTCGAGGCTTGGACGACATATCTAATTCGTCATTGGTGGAGCTCAGCGAGATTACTTCCGAACTGACAGAATTACTTGAAATAGATATACCAGAGTCTGTGATTTAGATTTAGTCGGAATGAATCATGTGGTGAATGAAGAATGACAAACGAATTAAGCATTTTCCCCTACATAATTGTTGGTGGCGGTTTTGAAATCATTTGTCAGGAGACCAATTGCCAAAAATGATAAATATTTATTTACTCTAATATAGCCTTAATTGTAGGATACGAAAATCATGTTCCAGTCAAACCCTATTGACAGAAATGAAATACATATTAAAGATAATTACCATCAATAAATTCCGGACAGGCAAAATTTTTGTCAAATTCAGCTCCCTGTATCTTTTTTCGTGGTTCTCCGATTTTTGAAATTTTCACCCAGGTATAGTATTGGGTCTCCTTATATCAACTTGAATATATTATAAAAATTGAAAAAATGCAACACCTTCTTTGAAAATGTGTATCTTTATTTTTAAAGCAGATAGATACTGACGTAAATCAAGAAACTTTTTGTTAAGAAAGGGTCACACTTCAAATTAAAATTGAATAATATCAAATTTTCCGCCTCAAATTCACCACAGGGTGTCTAGAAATGAAGGGTATTAAACAAGGTTTTGTTTCACCCTGTGTAACGGATGAACTACAGGTATTTTCGCATAGTAAATTTCAGGTTAATATAACCAAACCCAATACTATACCTTATAAAATTTCAACAAAATCGGAGAACCACGAAAAAAGATACAGGGTGTTGAATATGACAAAAATTTTGCCTGTCCGGAATTTATTGACGGGGAGTATATTTTAAAGATAATGCCAGAGTTTGAGAGAATGTGGAAGAATGAGAGTCTTAAATAATTGATACCACCCTAGTCCTACAAATATAAATGCATTTATGAAAAATTCGATCCATTGAAACCAGATATTAATTAATCTTACACTGCTAAAGAAGAAAATATAACATCGAATGAAATTATATTTCAAACCAAATGCAAAAAATTAAAATCAATATTTTTCAAAAGATGACATCTCATCCTTTTTCTGGGTGAAATAAAATTGAAAAAAAATCATGAGATAATAGGTATTTTCGATCGACATCCGTCATCATAGTCATGAATTATGACCTGAAGCTTCTGATATTATATAAATATACGTATAAGCCAATAAATCTTATGACATTTTATATTTTTGTATCAAGTCAAAGTAATAATGAAAGTTATGATATCCAATCTTTTTATGTGTTAAAATATTTCTTACAACTCTTCATTGTTAAAAGCTCAACTTTTTAATTTTCCAACATAACTGGAGATTTGATCCGCATAATTAAAAACTAATTAAAGGTGAAACAGATCATTTGATCGGTTAATTGAAAATTCAGATGGAATTGTTATATTTTCAAAGCAAATGCGGGAAATATTAAATGAAGAGATAAAAAATTATGAGATACCAGGCCTAATAAAATTTAAAAGGAATAATAGTTGTCCACCTTTTCAAGAAATTCTCTTTTAATTCGAATCGCTCAAAGTGGAATAACCTATCTATGAAACGAATTAATGTATACGATATGAAACTGTATAATTGAAAATTCAAATGTTACATATAAGTATTGTGACGTGCCGATATGACTGAATAAATGTATATTTTACATATCTCTCAAGAGTATTTTTTTCCCTCAATATACATAAATGAATTGGAGAATAAAGTTTATAATTTTAGGATACCTTGTTTTTCTGTAGACTTCCGATTTTTTGAGCTTAAAAGGTATTTGCTTATCAGCTAGGAAGTTTTCATGGCTAAAACACTTCGCGAAACGCGAAACAGAAAAATTTTCAAAATTTTTTTCAACAACCTGTATCTCAGTGAAAAATTCAGATTAGTCAATGGAGTTTCAGAAAATATCAAATGTAATTTAGGTTAGGCGTTTGAATTTCAGAATTGCCATTGAAATTCAGATTAGTGAATTGAATTTCAGAAAATATCTAAATGTATTTCGAATTAGTCATTTGAATTTTCGAAATAATAATCAATCGTATTTCAGAAAACATCTGATATTATTCAGATAACACACTCAATTGAATTCAAAATATGGTCAATTATATTTCAGAAATGGCAATTTGAAATTAATTCCATACGCACATTTATACCAGATTGCATTTAAGAAAATATCAATTGTAGGTAATTCAAAAATAAAATAATGAACTTCATGAATTAATTTTCCTGTGAAACATTTAACCTTTAACACGAAACTGAACAATTTTGAAGCCATTAAGGCCGTTTTGCCATCGTAATTGCATCCTAGCTCGGTCAATAATATTTTCCAGGTATGTCAGTCTTTTTTCAAGAACCCTTGGTTGGGCACAGTTTGGATTTCTGAGTTTAGTTTTCAAATCAGTTTCAAACATCTACCATAAAATTCAGCAGGTCACTATCCAGCAGTAGAAAATCAGCAATAAATTGAAATTATATTTATTTGAATAAAATCAATTAATAATTAAAACATTATTTTGAATAACACATATTTTGAGAAAAAAAAACATTTTTCGCGTCATAACAGATAGAGGAATAAGACAGAACATTTTATCCATAAAATAGTTAAATGTGAACACTGAATATAAATAAATATACAAATATACATGATAAATCTTCAGCCAAATATGCAAAACTTTCAAAATTAAGTATACAATATTCATCATTACAAGCAATAACAAAAGTAAATGAATAAATAGTCACAAATTACTAAACAGCATTCATGGAGTCAGCCAAAATAGATATGGAGTAATTATCAACTTCTGGCATGTATGCACCCAATTCTTACATCACTATAGTTCACAGTATCACAAACTCTTTGTTCTATTTTAAAATATTGAGAATATTCTTATTTCTAAAATTCAAGCATATCAATCATCATCAAAATAGTACTTTCTATTATACTGAAACTTCTCAATCAGGGTGTTTTTTATGCAAATCAGGAAATAATCACAAGGACACTTCAAGATAATCAGAGTGAATGGTATAAAAATAGAAAGAACGAATTGAAGAGATTTTTTTCAGTTTTCTAAAATTCCAACTTCAACTCAATACTCTGAACTCAGTAATCGGATATTTCAGCAAAATAAACGGGTATTATTCATAACTTCAAATTGAATCTTCATCGATCAGTATTGAACACAAAAAATTTTTTATTTCATTCAAGTAACTACCATTCAACACAAAAACACCCTGCAATATCTATATATATTTTTTTGTAATAGTATATCATAGTTTTCACATAAATATCAATTACAATGTACTTACAATAATAATTTCCATGACACATTTAAAAAATTTCAATTGGATGATCCAAACAATTAATATAGATCACCAAATAGATTACAATGTGATTTAATTAAAAATATAACTATATCTGCAGTGCTCATGTCAACATGATACTCTAACCTCATTCTGAAAATGGTTTACTTTCCCTTTACTTTCTAACATCCTCGATAAAAGTAATTTTGTGCGAAAAACGTACTGGTATCGTTTTCGAGATTTAAAATATGGAAATTAAGGGGTTTATGGCAATGGTACTGTAGATAGTCAAAGACCATGTTTTTCAGTCTTCATAATTGTTTCCGTTGAAAAGAAAGAAGGAATGAACGATGTTCTGCAAGTAATAGTGGCATTCATAATTATTTCCTCATAAGAGCTTTGGTTTATTTACAAAGTATATTCAACCAATGGGAAGAATTTGTTCAAAAACTTCAACAATCACGATTAAATGAAAGTTGTATAAAACGCTTTACCCAGGTATGAAAGACGAACAGGAGGAAGTAATTCCTCTCATTTATCAGCTTCTGAGAAGATTGGAAAATCTTATGTCAATAGAAATTCTACACCTGCTCCACAAAGGTTTTTCAGAGCATCTTTTCGATGGGTTGTAAATTGTCCAACAGGAAGAAAGGAACATTATCGGTTTCTCAACTCACATCAACATCGTTTTCAACAACTCCAACTCATTCGATTCCTCTGGGACCATCTATGGGCATCGTGTGAAGTACCTCGTCTAACAGTTGCAGCGCCCTGTGAAGATGCACTTCGATCCAGCATGGGGTTTCTTTGATGGACTGTCTGGGGTAGTCTGGTCCCCAACCTTTGACGAAACTCAGCCGTAGGATGCAGAGTTTTCTCAGGTCATCGACGCCAATTCCTGTAGCGGCAGATAAGCTGATGGCAGGTGCTATTCCTCCAACGGAATGGGGGCCTAGAACAAAATTGTCGTTCTTACACTATCACAATGGTGTAGTATGTATCAATAGGAACATCCTGTATATGATAGAAGAAGACAAAAACACTTGGCTAAAATTTCACGATTTTATTTAAAAATATTCGTTGACACAGGGTCTTTCACGAGGAACCTCACCCATATTTATATGGGAAACTACTAAACGTATTTTCATGAAACTCAGCACTTATAAGTATTTCACGATGCTGATGAAATCTAAAATATTTTCAAGGCATGAGCACCTCCGGTTTTTCCGGAAATGACGTCAACTTCTGTTTTTCAAATTAGAACACCATTTTTTTATTGCAGAAATAGATTCCTTAGAAAATTTCAAGTTATTTTGATGTAACATTTTTCAGTTTTGGTTGGAAAATTCTCTCTGAGCGGGAAAATTCGAAAAAAAAATCGAAAATAGAGCTCCGCTGAAACAAGAATAACTTCGAGGTTTTTGGATGGAAAATTTTCATTTTTGGGATTTTTCAAGATGTAAGATTGATTTATCCACTTTAACAACTAAAAAATTGGTTGTAGTATGCCAGTTGGTCAGCGGCCCAAAGTATATGTCGTTCTGTGAATCAGAATTCTGAAAAGGAAAAGGCATAGACAAATTATCTTGTTCGTCTATGAATTCGCGTGTTCTTGTTACTCCGCTGTGCTCAGTGCCGACACAGAACCATATGGTCATGTCGCATTTCTATGACAAAACAAACAAATTCACTGATTTATACAGAGTTGCCAGATTTGGCATTGCTTAACGCGTGCTTAACAAAGTCGTTTCTATTAGATATGCGGTGCAAGATCTGATCCGTTAAGGCGGGGAAAAGCATGACTCAAAATTTGAGGGCGCCTTAGATAAGGGTGTCTCAACCAGAAAACGGTGCAAGTGGGCATTAATGACTTAGGAATCCAACTTGGAGAAATCTGTGAAGGATTAGATCAGAAAATTTTAAGATCATTCATTTTGAGTATGAACCGTCGTTGCCGAGCTGTAAGTAATGCAAAGGGTAGAAATACCTCGTATTAAATCACTTATCAGCATTTCAGTATTTTGAAAATTGTTAATTTCTCTTCTTTCACATAAGAATCGGTGAAATTCTGAATTTTTCTTCCATTTAGAACCTTCCCGAGAGAACATAAAAAATAAGTTATAAAGTCAATGTAAAGTTAAGTCTCATTAAAATTGTGATTTTCAGAATGTGCCTAAGTGACTGAGTTGCAAGAACGTCCATTAAAATTTAATGCCGCCTTAATTCCCCCTTAAACGGAATATCCATAGACGGCAGGCATGGATACTTGGATACCCCGTTTAATGGAGAATTGAGGCGGCATTAAATTTAGGGCCGGTTTTACAATCGAAAGTTAACCTTTATGGTTAGGTTACCGGCACTCGATGGTTAACTCGTACCTGGCGTTTTACAATAATTTTACCGATGGAGGTTTTGTAACTATGAGTTGAGTTTAAATTTTATTAAGTTGGTAGAAAAAAATGGTTCTTTTGATCTAAATGGTAGGTCGGACGCATTAACGAATTTATAAGACGTCATATTCATCAAAAGATCTGAGGTGGCCAATTTCGAAAAAATTACGGACAAAGCAAAGTCAGCCTCTAAATTCAAAATTTCATTTTTATTTCACATAATTTATTTTGTAAGTCTGAAGGACTTAGCTCAATTGCCTTAAATGCAGCTATTTATTTATTTTATTTTCAAGAGGAGTATCTAGAATGAATATCTTACGTCGAAAATTGGCATTGATGGATAAGAAATGTGCCTTGCAGAATATTAAAATTGATGATTGATTTATACAAGAATATATTCAAAGTTTTTAATTTCAGTTTAATAAATGTTTCCACAGTTTTGTCTATGCATACATGAGTTCAATCATTTCTGTTATTCAATCTTTTAAAATACATGTTTATGAAGGTATCTCTAGTAGAAGTACTTGTATTATTATTATGCCTTTGATCGGGAAATTCTGAAAGATCAACATTTGTAGTGAATCCTACAGCAGCTTCTTCTTCATCATTGATTGGAGGGATCAATTCTTTTTGGTCACATGCTATGTTATGAAGAAAGGCTGTTGCCACAATCACAGCTTGGGCTGTATCTAATTTGACACTAATTCCCATGGCAAGGGCTGGAAAGCGACGTTTCCACAGAGCATACTGTCTCTCAACAAAATTTCTTGTACGAATGAGTGATTCGTTATAAGCTTTCAGAAGGTGTCCTTGGATTAGCTTAAGGTGTAATTAAATAAGGCTTAATTCCATAGCTACTATCTCCTACATTCTTATGAAAAAGAGAGCTAAAATAATACAATAACTGTTGAAACAAAAAGAACCTGAGCTGAGGTAAAAAAAGAACGGGGTATCATAACATTCTTCGTATGATACTAAAGAATCAAAACTGACAATACTTAAGAGTATTGATAGCTCTAGTTACACGTCTCACAACCAAACTTGCAGTTGCTTTGCTGACATCAGCAAAATCTCCATTACATCTCAAGAATGATCCAGAAGAATAATAGTTTGTGAGTAGAAGCTGCTGACTTGCAGATAGACAATCATTTCTAAAAATAAAATCTTTTTTATAAAAATGTACTTACAAAAGTATTGCATTTTAACTACCTTCCAGTTGGATGAGCTATCAAATGTTCTATTTGGCTGAGAATATCCAAAACGCATCTTTTTGATAATCTGAATCGTTTGAAAAAATCATCATCGTCGTAAATATCGAAATAATTTGGTCTATGACGGATCACCTTAGGACATTGTTTAATAAGTCAGTGGTCTACGATAATCCTCTTCATCACTGCTATAAGCGTTTATATCATAACCCATTAAATCCATATTAACAGAAAATCTGAAGTGTAATTATCAACCAAAATAGATTTCGAATCGAAGAAAAACGAAACAACATTCGTTTTTAGGTTATATACATATACATTTTTGAATAATTCTATGGTTCTTGAATTAAATTCAGGTTTACCCACACTTTCGGTGTAGGTTAAGTTAACTGATAGTTAACCACGTTTCGTGCGATTGTAAAACGCCTAACCTGCAAAATTTCCTTAACCTAAAGTTAACCTTCGATTGTAAAACCGGGCCTTAATGGACGTTCCTTCAACTCAGGGTTAGAATCCAAATATAAGACGACGCATTTTTTTTACCTGGTATATGTCCCGCGACCGCGGCAGCCTGTGCCGCAGCGGCAGCCCTAGCGGTCGCCGCCTGCGACGTCATCTGATGGTGGCACTGGCGCAGGTCGAACACCTTGATGTAGGCAGATGGGAATATCTTGTGGACGGCGTCTCCGGGCTGCCTGCCGGCTTCCCTGTCCAGATAGTAACTTTGAACAAAAACAGGGTGGTCACTAAGACACCGTAACCAAACGTCACCTTCGCCCCTGAGGTCGAGCTGTACGCCCTTCCCGATGTGCAGGCGTGCGCGCTCACTCTGCTCAGTTCTGTGAACGTTGCTCAGAGCTCCCAGGCAGAATCTGTTACCGCCTGAGGGGTCCACGTAGCCGTCGGTGGTCACACTCGGACAACTGGAGAGTACCTGAAATAGTTCGTGCAGAAACCTCAATAATAGCATTGTTTTACACGATTTAATCTGATAGCCAAGAGCGGCTCAGTGAGAAATGAGATATGGGTGATTCTCTGGAAACTGTGTCTTTTGAACGATACTTTTGATTTCAACAAAAAAGTTTGCAAATTTTATTCCAATGAGGATTTTTGTTATAAGCATAACCTAACTGTTCAACAAAAATTGAATAACACCTAAAATTCCTGCATTTTAGCTATTTTCAGCAAAATGTTTGGTCAAGGTAATCCACGGGAATGACCAATGTTCCACGGGAATGATCTAAATAATGCTATCAGGATTCTGGATAGAAAGTGATTCGAAACTTTTATGAGATTTCAACAGAATTTATTTCCACTTTCAATATAGTATACATTCATTTATAAAAAAAACAGAGTAGGTATTCTAGAAACCATAATGTACAGGTATTTGTTCTCGTACGAGCTACCTCGTTATTTTCTTATCCCATAGAGATTGAAAAAATCGCGTCGAATGATTTTGTTCGGGGGGACATCTTTTGACGAATATTGGAAGCTTGAACGAGCAACCCCCTAAGAGGGGGCGCTTCAACCCTCAAAATTGAAAAGGGGACATGGGTTGAGTGATACTTCATTTAAAAGGTCTCTTAACATCGGTGTATGATAACGTTGTTTCGATGAATCATTTTCGCCAAAAATGAATTTGCTACCTCAAACTTTTCTGACTCAAAATTTGAACGAACTACGACAACGAATTGTGAATGTGTGTCATCAAATAACTCCAATTATGCTGAACCATGTTAAAGAAGGTTTTCAGTCGAAATTATTAGAAAAATTTGATTTAAAAACGCAGATATAATTTTTTTTATTGTTACCATGATAAAACAGAATCGACGTGTTTCGGGAACTTTTCCCAATCGCCATGGGATAAGAAATATACAAGGTGGCTTTAGGCGATTTAGTTTTGCGGATAATTTTCTTCATTCTATGGCTATATTTATTTTTTCTTTTCTCTGTGTCTTCCTACTCTTCTTCTGTTCGAAATTCTTTGGCGTTGAATAATTTTCCGACAATTTCAAAATCAATCATCAGAACTTTCTGGAGGAGTATTTTCAGCTAAATTTTTCTCTATATCTATTTGAAGTTTTTTTGCTCTTCTATAAACTTTTGTATTAATTCTCCATTTCTTTTTTTGCAACCTTTGTTGCCTTGGAGTCATTTCATGTAAGACTTTCTTCATATTTCCTTCGTTGTGCTTCATATATTTTTCCTGTCTTTTAACTAATTCTTTCACGACGACATCTTTTTTTTTTTCAATTTATCCTCAGTTATTCTCAAAATCGCTTCGAGGACGAGCAATATTTCTGTTAAAAAAACTATCTAGTCATTATACTCATTCCCGTGGTAGTGCAATCATTCCCGTGTGGAATTCACACGGGAATGACATCCACGGGAATGACAAAAGTGATATTTTACTCTCGTATTTCCAGAAAAACATATTTCATTTATGAGAAAACAAAATACTTTATGAATGTTATGTATAAAGAAATGGTAATGCAATGAATTTTCACAAAATTGTAATTTTTACCTGAAAAATTTTCCACCACGGGAATGACTGCTAGGATGTTACACACCGATTTCAACACTTTCGCTAACTAGCAGAACTCTTCTGTTTAATCATATAAGCACGACTGATGTTATAAACAATCGGAAATGACTTTTAGGCTATTTTCAAACTACCGGGTCGGGGTTAACGCGGTAAATTCGGATCATTTGATGGAATTCATGACCTGCCACGGGAATGATCATTTTCGCCTGTGACAGACTTCTTTTTTCAAATACAAGAAAAATATTCACTATTTCGTTCGAACTAATGTGGCAGACTATAATACATGGTACAATATTCCAGTGAATGTATCTCATCTGGTTTTAATCTTTTCAGGAATGTGAATTATGACCGTTCTCAAGTTCTTAAACCATTGAGTTACATACCACGGGAATGACAATTTCGAGATACTTACCTTAAAAAATAAAAAATTATGAATGAATGTTGAATAAAGTTATTTGTACCTGGAAGAAGAATGAAATCTCTAACATCAGATTTATACACAACATAAAAATTCCAATATTTTGAAGATTTATTGATGTGTAACCTTTTCGGACTCAGTTTCTGGAGAATCACCCATATCTTGAAAGAATATTAGCAACCCAGAGGTAAAGTGTGTTACCTCACAAAATCAAAATTAGTACATAAATATTGTCACAATACAATACCCTTAAAGCTTTTATTTGAAATTAAAAAAAAAATTAAATTAATAAACACCTCATCAGAGCGCTGTATAAAGATCCCCAAAGTATGGTGAAGACAGGAAATACTTTCTCAAATATATTCAAGGTTACGAAGGGTTTAAAACAAGGATGCTGTCTTTCACCTACTCTATTCGAGATATATATCCAGGAGGCTCTTCATAATTGGTGTGAAAAATGCTCAGGAATGGGAATCGAAATCAATGATCATTATTTGGCCACCCTGTTTTCTGCAGACGATCAAGTAATAGTTGCAAGTTGTGAAGAAGATGCAGATTACATGCTCAGAAAACTTGAGGATGAGTATGAAAAGTGGGGAATGAAGATGAATATGACGAAAACTCAATACATGAAGACCCAGATTTAGAAATAAGAATGTTAAATAAATGTGAACAATATAAATACCTGGGCAGTATAATTTCAAACGAAGGAAAAACAAAAAGAGATGTTAAAATACAAAATTCAACAAGGTCAGAAAACTGTTAAGATACTAAATTCACTTCTTTGGTCTAATAAAATCTCTTTAAAGAACAAATTAACCTTGTACAAATCCATAGTAGAACCTATTCTAACTTATGGTTCGAAGTGTTGGCAAATGACCAAGAAATTAAAAGAAAACATAGATACTGTTGAAATGGATTATTTGAGGAGATCATGTCGAATATCCACAATTGAACATATAACGAATGATGAAATAAGACGAAGGACAAATAGAATACTAAGAACATCCGAAAGAATAAAAACCTGACAGTTGATATGGTATGGTCACGTGCAACAAATGGAGGATAATAGATGGCCGAAACGAGCATTCCAGCACAATATAAACAGAAAACAAAAAAGAGGAAGACCTGCTGCAACTTAGTTGAAGAATGTTTTTGAAATCATGAGGGATAGAGCAATTCATGAGGATGAATCAACAAGTATGGAGATCGAAATGCAAGATGCGGCAGAAGCTGTAGGATCCTCGCTGTGACAATGGACTGACAGAGATCCAGACTGATAATACAGAACAACACTAAGATGTTTCCATTGTTTCTTCTCCTGCAGCATCCATTTCTTCATCCTCATCCTCACCATCTTTTTTTTCTGGTGGATTCTCATAAGCCTTGTCAAGAGGGGCAACTACGACTCCATCCCAAACGGAGAGATCTTTAGGAACTGGAGCTCTTTCGTCAAATCCTAAGATGACTTTATAGCCCCCATGAGAGAGAACTCTCAATAAAGTTTGGGCTGTTAAACACACAATATCTTGCTGTTCAAGAATCATTGCAATATGGAATGTAATAATTAATTCTGCAGGTACTAATTAATCTTTTGAATGTAAAAAGTATTATTTTGATGATATTCCACAGGTGGAGAATGATGTCATTCAAGTTACAAATAAGGAATTGTTGAAATCATATCAAATTATTTGCTTCAAATAAATAAAATAGGTTGTACTGTGCCTGTTCTCCAACTGCCCAACGTATATGTCAGAATTCTGAAAAGGAAAATACATAGACAAAATATCTTGTTTTTCTATGAATTCTCGTGTTCTCCTTACTTCGCTGTGCTGTGTCGCCAGGAAACCATGTGATCATATCGCATTCTATGTCAAAACAAACAAATTCACTGATTTATACATTGTTGTCAGATTTGGCACTGCATAGTGCGTGCCTAACAAAGTCTTTTCTATTACATTTGCGGTGCAAACGACCCTAAGGAACAATAATTGGCACAAAAATTCATTCCTCTCATGAAATATTGACATAATATAAGTTACCCTATTTTCCGAATAATTCTTTCCAAACAACGAGAAAGTAGACCAACCTTGAACGTCTCTCCGACTTGAATGTCCAGCTCGAAATAAGCAACAGAACACCAGTATTCTGGAGGAGGCTGGCTAGACAGGAGTCCGCCCATGTTGACTCCATTCTCCATCTGGCCATTGTTCCAGAAGTTGGTCCTTTTGTCAGGCGGTTGCATCGACTGAGTATATATCAGTGTGTTGGTGCCACTCCAATTGTTTTCTGTTCCAGTCATCGGTTGTGCCATGGAAACATTCTGTTGCTGCGTGTTATCCTGGACATTCCCGATATTTGCAACTTGTATGGAGGAATTGTTAGAGTTGCCGTCATGGTTGATCCTGGAAGGAACGATTGGGGAATTGTTTCCTAATAGAAAGTAGAGAAAATATGTGAGATGTCATGGTAATACTCAACTCAACGATATATATCAGCAAAAAATTTGAAATTTCAACTCAGCCTCACCTAATTTGGGACACAGTGTACAGGGTGGGCAAAATTGGTGATACTTGAACTACAACTTTTTAACCGTAAGAGATAGAGTAAAATGAATGACACGTTACGGTGGTCTTTTTTAGAGGAACTGATAATGCCATCAACTGCAATCCTCTATCTTCTTTTGTTTTCGAGTTATAGGCCAAAATTGAAATTTGCGCGATTTCAACTTTGGCCATTATCTCCGTTTCTGTTTGTGCAAGGATGTTGTAATGAAAACATTAGACAGGCACTTTTTTCATAGCAATCCAGTAGCGTACTTTGTTTTTTCCCAAGAGGTTTCCTTGCTGAACTTTAACATAAAGTTGTGTATTTCTCTTGGAAACAATAGTTTGAAATGGCTTAGAAAGAATCGCTATTTTTTTCTCGTTTCAGCAATATATCATACATCATACATCGCCCTCGGATATCATGAAAAATATAGTTTGTATTTGAAATCTGAATTATTGAGTATTAAGTAGGATGAATCACAGAATAATGTCTCTACGCATGGTGTCATTATTATTTTGCGATTGAATACTTGATTTAATTCTCTGTGGTTTGATCTCAGTTCAGAACAACTGTCAATTCGAAGTCATTATTGCCGTTAAAATAAAACATTTAAACATAATATCATATTTCTCGTAGTTTTCAAACATTTCCATATTGCCGGCAATAATGACTTCGAATTCTAATAATTGACAGTTATTCTGAACAGAGATCAAACCACGGAGAATTGAATCAAGTATTCAATGGCAAAATAATAATGACACCATGCGTAGAGACATATTATTCCGTGATTCAGCCTACTAAATACTCAATAATTTCAAATACATCCTTATTTTTCATGATATCTGAAAGAATCTGGAGGTGATGTATGATGGGAAAAAAATGACGATTCTTTCTAAGCCATTTCAAACTATTGTTTCCATAAGAAAAAACACAAGTTTATGTTATAGCTCATCAAAGAAACCGCTTGGGAAAAAACGAAGTACGCTTCTGGATTGCTATGAAAAAAGTCCCCGTATAATGTTTTCATTTCAACATCCTAGCACAAACAGAAACGGAGATAATGGCCAAAGTTGAAATCGCCCAAATTTCAATTTTGGCCTATAACTCGAAAACAAAAGAAGATAGAGGAATGCAGTTGATGGCATTATCAGTTTCTCTAAAAAAGACCACCGTACTTGTCATTCATTTTCCTCTATCTCAAACGGTTAAAAAGTTGTAGTTCATGTATCACGAATTTTGCCCACCCTGTACAAGGTGGTATCCCAAATTGCTTGATTTTGACTGTTTTAGGTACTTCTGGACTAGATCGCTAAAAACTTTGAGAGGAATCCTGGGCTGAAGATCGTTTCACGATATCTGAATTTGTTTTGAAGATATAACAACATTTTGAAATTTTTCGATTCAAAAGATGTGCCATAACTTTTTCATTTTCCAAAATATCTGAAAAAGATAAAAACTTTCAACGAGCACTTTTTCACTTTGAATAAGACATTATTTTGAATTTTTTCATCTTCAAATTTTTTTATGGTATAAGATGAAAAAAAATTATTCGTATTTAAAATAAAAAAGTATTTTTTTTTTCCACAAGAAAAGAAAATTGAATATAGATTCTGTTTTCTGGTGAAAAAGTGCTTCTAGAAAGTGTCAATCGTTTTCAGATATTTTCGTAAATAAGAAAAATATGGCACCTTTTCGAAATCGATAATATATCAAAACTTAAAAAAAAAAATGAATAGATCGTGAAACGGTTTTCACTAATGGTGTTCTCAAGAAAATCGAGCCTAGAACACATATTTGGAAGTTTTTACCTATCTAGTCCAGGAGTACATAAAACAGTAAAAATCAAGCAATTTGGTATACCACCCTGTACAGTGTGTCCCAAAGTGGGTGGGACTGCACTGTATCTCAGCTATAATTGAAGATAGACATGCGGTTTTCGCAACCCCGTGTCACTTTTTTGTAAAACTTTCAAATCCACAAACAGAAATATTCCAACTACTTTTGTTTCTGCAATACAGGGTGCAAAATAGACTGTGTTCTTTTTGGAGATGTTATTATTTGATAGAGAAAAAATTAAAACTGCTTTTAATAGATTATTGTCTCGTAGAAGTCAGTGGCATAGTTTTAGGTCTCAATCCCATCCTTAACTTTGAGGTTAGGTTCAAGTATCGAAACGTCACTTAGGGCCAGTTTCATAATCAATTTTGAAGTGCCTTCAATTTTAAAGCTTGCATTGCAGTTTCATAACACATTTCAGGTTCTTAAAGCCACTTCATATTTAAAGGCCCAATCTCAGGACGTTAGCAGCTAAAATATCCTTTAGCCCTGCATTCCTAACCTCTCGGGTCCCAACTGTCAACTCATTTGAGGTTAGTTAGGTTGTGTTTTATTTTGAAATCAACTTTTACAAGTTGAATGAGAATACGAAAATGAGAGTATGGAAACGTACATTTCCAATTTCGAAATTTGGAATGAGACTACAATTAATACCATACGGCTAATTATGGTTGCAACTGCAGTGCTGCAATTGATATCAATGACATGTTTCGTATCATTAATTTTGAAAAACAATTAGGTGATAATCAAAAAATTTTTGCTGATGCAGTTAATAGAAATCATGTTAGAAATGCTTATTCAAAGATTATGTTTATGCAATGATGTTAATCTGAGGCAATGCTCCTTATTGACCTTTTGTCAGCCGCAATCATTAATTCCATTTTTTTTTTTTTTTGTAATATTCAGTTTGGGATTGGTCTTTTCCCCCGAATTTCTAGGTGTATATTTTAAATTTGAACCTGATCGTTAGGACATGAAAATAACATAACCACCTTCAATTTCAAGATGGCTGTGGTTAAATACAACTGCAACTGTCTACTTTAAGTCAAATGAAACGATTTCAGTTATGCCAACATACAACATTTTACCTAAAGTCTCCTTTACTTAAAGTCCCATTTAATTTCATTATGAAACTGGGTGGACTTTTAAAGTGGATTTCAGCTCAAAGTACACTTCAGCTAAAATGTACTTTGGGGGTTTATTATGAAACTGGCCCTTAGAAATTCAATCACAACAGGTCATTTTGCTATATTAAGCTGATGTAATTGGTGAAATAAATGCTTATTCAAAGATTATGTTTATTCAACGATGTTAATCTGAGGCAATGCTTCCTTATTGACTTTTTGTCAGCCGCAATCATTAATTCCATCATTTTTTTTTTTTTGTAATATTCAGTTTGGGATTGGTCTTTTCCCCAAATTTCTAGGTGTATATTTTAAATTTGAATCTGAACGTTAGGACATGAAAATAACATAACCACCTTCTATTTCAAGATGGCTGTGGTGAAATACAACTGCAACTGTCTACTTTAAGTCAAATGAATTGATTTCAGTTATGCCAACATACAACATTTCACCTAAAGTCCCTTTACGTAAAGTCCTATTTAATTTCATTATGATATTGGGTGGACTTTCAAAGAGGACTTTAGCTCAAAGTGCACTTCAGCTAAAGTGTACTTTGGGGGTTTATTATGAAACTGGCCCTAAGAAATTCAATCATAACAGGTTATTTTGCTATATTAAGCTGATGTAATTGGTGAAATAAATGCCTATTCAAAGATTATGTTTATTCAATGATGTTAATCTGAGGCAATGCTCCCTTATTGACCTTTTGTCAGCCGCAATAATTAATTCCATTATTTTTTTTGTAATATTCAGTTTGGGATTGGTCTTTTCCCCCAAATTTCTAGGTGTATATTTTAAATTTGAACCTGAACTTTAAGACATGAAAATAACATAACCAACTTCAATTTTAAGATGGCTGTGGTTAAATACAACTGTTCAGTTATGCCAACATACAACATTCTACCTTAAGTCTCCTTTACGTAAAGTCCCATTTAATTTCATTATGAAATTGGGTGGACTTTTAAAGAGGACTTTAGCTCAAAGTGCACTTCAGCTAAAGTGTACTTTGGGGGTTTATTATGAAACTGGTCCTTAAATATTTAAGGAACGATGGTGCAAACGGATCTAAGTACTGAATGTAGAAACTTTGGGCAGAAAATTGATGTACCGTTTCGATTACATTAGGCAATAAATCCACCTACCAGTGATATTTTGTACCATCGGTTTATTCTCTGGGACTATATTCGTATCTGCTGTTGTATATATCTGGTGATTGTTATGTCCAGACACCAAATGCAGTGTTGTCGACCCTGGAGAGTTTTGCTGCGAGGTGTTGATCTGAGTGAAAACCGTACCTCCCATGTGTCCCATTTGCATGTGGGGGAGCCACTGGGTGTTTCTGTTGTCAGTATTCTTTTCCATTTTGTTGCCTTGCAGAGAACGTGTAGGGGAGTTGAATATCTGATTCGTATCTGATGTTGGAGGCGCTGGAAGAGCGTTCATTTGGAAGTTTTGTTGGAATGGATGATGCTGGATGGTTTGAGGAGCATTCTTATTGATCTCATTGTCAACCTCCATGCTTGAACCAGGAACGGGACCAACCGTGTATTCATCCTTCACCATGCGAGGGGCTCCTGATCATGAAAAAAATGGAAGTTAAATATGAGATACTTGAAAATCACTGGCTGAACACTTTGATCACATCAATATTTTCATGCAACTACAAAAAAATCTAACAATTGTTTAATAAAGGTTTTCATCCATTTGATTTCATAAGAATATATATATATCCATTTGATTTCCAGAATAAAATCGGGAAATGGAAAAAAATCGATCACAAGTGGAAATTGTTGTACAGGGTTGGCAAAATTGGTGATACTTGAACTACAATTTTTTAACGTAGACAGATAGAGAAAAATTAATGACACGTTATGGTGGTCCTTTTTAGAGAAAAGACAATGCCATCAACTACATTCCTCTATCTTCTTTTGTTTTCAAGTTATGGGTCAAAATTGAAATTCAGGCCATTACCCGAGCCATTACCTCCGTTTCTGTTTGTGCTAGGATGTTGAAATGAAAACATTATACGGCACTTTTTTCATAGCGATCCAGTAGCCTACTTTGTTTTTTCCCAAGAGGTTTCCTTATTGAGCTATAACATGAAGTTGTGTTTTTTTCTTATGAAAACAATAGTTTGAAATGGCTTAGAAAGAATCGCCATTTTTTTTCCCATTTCAGAAATATATCATACATCGCCCTCAAATTCATTCAGATATCATGAAAAATATAGTTTGTATGAGAAATTTGAATGTTAAGTAGGCTGAATCACGCATGGTGTCATTAATATTTTGCTTTTGAATACTTGATTCAATTCTCCGTAGTTTGATCTATTTTCAGAAAAACTGTCAATTATTAGAATTCGAAATCATTATTGCCGGCAATATGAAAATGTTCGAATACTATGAGAAATGTGATATGTTAAAATATTTTATTTTATCGGCAATAATGACTTTGAATTGATAGTTGTTATGAACAGAGATCAAACCATGGAGAATTGGATCAAGTATAACACCATGCCTAGAGACATATTATTCTGTGATTCAGCCTACTTAATATCAAATCATTCAAATTTCACATACAAACTATAATTTACATGATATCTGAATGAATCTGAGGGAAATGTATGATGTATGATATATTTCTGAAACGGGAAAAAAATGGCGATTCTTTCTAAGCGATTTGAAACTATTGTTTCCATAAGAAAAAACACAATGTTACAAATGGTGGTTTAAAATAATGTTATGAACTAGGTATTTATGAATAATTTAAACCGTTTCTGTGTGTGATATTCATTTCTGCTATGTTGTCCCATGTTTTTGTCTTGTGTTGTCAGTATTTTTAAGTTCAGAGTTTTTCTCAAATTGAATGAGTTTTTGTTTGAAGAGCTCTCGTCTTAATTTTATTTTCAGATATACATATATGTATATTTTGATATTTTTTCAGATATTTTTTTTATATGTATTTTAGATATTATGCATATATTTTTTGTTTTTGTTTTCCAACCTAGTTGATATTTCTTAATGTTAAAAAATATTCTCATTGTTATTCATAAATTTATACCCCGATTTTTACACCATCAAGTTATTATGTAATAGGGAGCTATTGAATCTGCTATCTATACCACAGATTTTCATTTTTTGTTTTGTTTTCATGGGTTTGGCTTAATAATTTTGTTTCAAATAACTTTTTGTTGAACAAAATATTTTATTTTATGACTCTAATTAGTTATAACGAAGACAGATCAAAATAAACGTAAAAAAGCAATTTTTCTTCGTTTTGAGAAAATATTGTTCGTTATTCATCTTAGATTTCTGATTTTCTTCAGATTTCTGCATATCAATAAATTCTGTCATTGTTATTCATATGCTTATATCTTATCAAATTATAATACGAAGCTACAGTATCTACTATCATCTGAATATTTAATCCTGGAACACCTAAATACTTTGGAAAAAAAAGTGTGAAAATGTTTGGAAATGTGTGGAAATGTATAGAAAATGTTTGGAAATGTATGGAAATGCTTGGAAATGTTTGGAAATAGTTAGAAATTCCTTGATCATTTCTTAAGTTATGTTGTACACAATTTTTTATCGTGATCTCCCCCTCGAAAAAAATTTAATTCACCTCAATAAAGTACGAGTATGTGCACCCATCTGCAGAACTTAGAACTCAAATAATTAAATCATTCAATACATTAATTATGTTTTAGAGAAAATTAAATGAATTTCGATTCAAACTTTTGGGATAAATTTATATTGATTAGAAGCTCATACTCGCGGCTCCGCTCGCGTTATATTTCAATTCATAACGTCGTAGACAGGCACTTGTGTACATGACAAAATTTCTTGCTCAAATTAACACTTCTTCAACCTACTGTAACTTTCAAAGTATCCAGTCTATACTGTAAAAAGCATTTTTCATCAGGAATAAATGCCGCAGATAAGAGTCACATTCATTTTTATATTGATTCATTCCATGAAAGTCGAATGCCCTCTTAAAATTGACTATTATTTCGGATTTAATTGAAAATGTTAAAAATGGCTATCGTGGGTTGTCTTTGGCAGTTAGACATATGCCGTCGCGGACATTTTATAGATATTTTGAAGCACTACAAAATTGTTAATGAGCATTTTTCTCTATCTCTTATAGTTTACCCAGCGTCGCCCGTAAAAGCTGGAAAGTAACACGATTTTTCATGGAAAATTGATATTTTTTCTTATTTCTTCGTTATACAGGAAGACAGACTCATGGTACACCCCCATTTTCTATCTTGTTTCTGTAGCTATATTTCTGAAATTTGGAACATTGAATATACTCACTATAGGGCACTTTTTGACATATTTAGAAAAAAATCGAATTTCCAGTTTTTCAGGAAATGACATCAACTGTGGATTGAACCGAGAAGGTACTTAAACTGGTCTAAACTCCATTATCCTGTTCGTATTGGTTATACAGAAAAATAGTTGATATGGATGGATACCTAACCGATGGTACTTTCAAATGACGTCAGAGTACCATTATGCTATCATTTGACAAAAAGGAGTTTCGAGTGGAAAAAGGTTTTGGTTTACTTTTTTTGGCACGTATTTCGAACCACTATACTTTTCAAATCGAAATTACTATAGTGTAGCATTATTTTGATTATTTGGAATAATTTTAGGGAGTTCATGGCTCTCTAGATCGAAAATTAAATGGGCGTTCTGACGAATGAATTATCAACTATGCGGTATCATTAGATTGAGAAAATTATAGAGATTTCAAAAATGTAATAATATACCGGGTGTCCCATTTGAAAATCGAAAGTTGATGTGATTCCGGAAAAACCAGAAGTTAGATTTTTTCCGAATACGTCAAAAAGTGTCCTATAGTGAGTATATTGAATGTTCTAAATTTCAGAAATATAACTACAGAAACAAAGGAGAAAATGGGGGTGTACCATGGGTCTGTGTCACACTGTATATGAAAATTTGTTAAAAAAAATTCTCCAATCTGCAAGTGAAAGTTTCATCAAAATCGGTCATCTAGTTCCTGAGTCCATAGAGGATAAACGAACAGACAAATAAACACACAGACATTCACATTTATAATATTAGTATGGATGATATTCTTTGGTCAATCAAATAATTCATAAATTTTTCCATTTTTGCCTTAAATTTAACGATAGTATAAAACATTCATTTCGTAGAATCATTTTGGTTCTTTGTGAAAACAAAGAAATTTCATCATAGAACACTTTAATGAACTAACCTGATTGCAGAGTGAGACCACATAGATCTATTCCTGGAGATACCACCCTCTCATAGTGGTAAGGATTTACGCACACTGAATCACATTTTAGGTCAAACGCGAACTGACAATGTTTCACATGTTTCAATTCATTTTTGTGCAAGTCGCTCCATCTCCAAATTCTAGCATAAATAACATGTGGAAATCCCTTCCTACCTGCCACCTGTAAGAATTAAAAATGTAAGAAATTCCAAGTCTTCATCAGTATAGTTTATTCCCACCTGAAGTCTTCCATCCAATGTTCTTTGAATGGTAACACATTTGCTTGGATGAGCACCACTGGTTGTGATTGCCGTGATGAGAGAATCTAGCTCGTCCCGTTTTTCTTTCAATTTTTTAACAAGAGACTCCACAGCTCTCTTAGCAAAACCTTCATTCTCTCCACCTTGTCTATGACACATCAGACTGTGAACAATACTGAGACAAGCATCAGCTGAAGATGGTGCATTTGTTCCAATTCCAGACATGTTTATTGTTAAGAAAACCTAGACAACTGAAATAAAATTAGCTTCGGAGGATGATAATCACAAACAATTCACATAAATATTTCTATTCTTTTTCAAATGTAAGTAATTGTTAATAGAATCTATTGAATTTACTCTGATAACTACATGAAAAAAAATATAATTTTTTTCCTTTCACACACATGCCACAATATTTCACATCAGCTTCAAGTGTGATTAGCCAACAATAAACATTTGTTTGACAGAAGCACCACATACATTATATTCATAATCATAAATAAAAGATAACAAAAGTCTAAAGCTGCTTGCCAAGAACGATTCAATGAGTAGAACCATTTTATAATTATTCATTACAATAAACCAAGATCTATTCAGAATTAAATCAGGTGGAATTATCTTTTTTCGTTAGTAGTATATTTATATTTTTAGAGAATCTTTTCAGGAAGGTCCACAGAACGACGCAAATAACAATATTATGGATTATTGTGGATCTTATGTGAAGAACATACCTATTCCTCTTCAGAATTTCTGATAGCATATACGTTTAAGATTGATTCATCTCGAGTTGATTCAAACAAAACGTATCAGTCAAACAATTGAGAATGCATTATTTACAATACAAACTTTCATCAACTTGTCAGCTTCAGTAAACGCCATTAAACTTTTGGCACATAGAATTTTCTTTGATTCTTGATCTTGAAGAACTAAAAATGAGGAATGAACTAAAAGTCGTTTATTATTATTATTATAGGTTTTGTACCAACTTCAGGAATTATCATCCAACCAAAAACATTTTCATGTAAAATATTGCCAGGAGTGTTGAGTTCAGCTTGGCTCTACATGAGACTTTGTCGTCTTGGCAATATTTTACATGAAAATGTTTTCAGTTGGATTTCAGTTCTTCTGGTACGTTGCTAATGACAACATGTGTTATTTTGTTCCTTTTTCCTCAAAAATAATTCAATTAAATTAATTATTGCAAGATTTATTTCAAATCAAACTAATTCACAATCCATGCTCAAAATCAACAATGTTCGAAGCAGGGCCGGATTATCCCAAGGATAAAAATGGCAATTGCCCATGGCGAATTCAGAATTAGGAGCGAATCCTAGTCGTTTTTTATTAAATTATCATATTTTGTGATGTAGGGGGGGGGCAACAAATATTTAGTGCCTAGCGCACAGAGGAGAGGGGTTGTATAATCCTGCCATGATACGAAATGAAGAAATATACCTTTACCGACCTAAGTTTAAGCTAAGACGCGATGTTTTCGCGAACTGTATAAAAAATCCTAAACTGAATACAATGGAAAACTGCAGATTGGAAACTGTGGTTGAGGTTATTACAAAGAAATTGGGATTGAAAGTTTCAATTTTATGAATTTTGCCGTTGTTTGTGTACTGATACTATTATAGCTCACATATATATATATACCAAATTTCAGTTGGTGTGACTTAACTCGATTTGAGAATTGATAGGACAACCAAAAAACGAAAAATATAACTGAAATAGTATATTCTAAAACAAGTTGCAGAGCTCCTATTCCAACACGAATGCGAAGTTCGAAAACGAGCGACGAAAGAGCGAGTTTTCGCTAACATGAGTGTTGGAATTGCCTTCTGCAACGAGTATTAGACGGAATTTTCTCTATTTCAGTCAATTTTTGTGAAATACTCTCGAAATTCAAATGAAAATTCAGATTAGTGACATTTGTATGGTATCTTGGCAGTTGGTGTGTTATACGAAATTTGACAGATCACGGAATTTGAATTGATTCAGTTCGAAACTTGATTCGATTGGAAATCAGTACTGACAACCATAAAACGAAAAATATAACTGGAAACAATGCTGTAATGAGTTTCATCACAGCACTACTTTTAGTATTGTAATGAACTCATTACGATACTGAAATAGAGAAACAATGCTTGCATTCACCGAACGTAACAGTTGTGGAACTGTTGCGGCAGTTGCGGAATCGTCCGGTGGCACAGACGCTACAAAATCAACACGTTCCGGAGAAGCGGGCATTTTGGGAGCGCTTTCTGTTTGCTAGGTAGCGGTAGCGGAGCGGTGGCAACATTCTTCGTTCGGTGAATGCAGGCAATCATTACAGCACTACTTTCACTACTACTATAATGAACTCATTACGATACTGAAATAGAGAAACTCTGTTTTGTTACTCAAGCTTCATTCCTTCTTCAGGAGCTACAAGCAAATGTAAAATGTGGTGATATTGGTTAATAGGTAATGCTTGATTCACAATGGACGTAGTTGATATGTAGTTTAAAAGGGGTTACAGTCCACTGCGACCTTATGGTCTATTGTGCCCCTGACAAAGCTTTACAGCTCGCTTTCCAGTCCCAAAGATCTCATGAAATCCAGTATCTCGGAAGGCTTCAGTGAGGCTAATTCCTCACTCCTACAGATCTCTTGACCAAAGCATTGTTTCCTTAGGCTTACAATGCCAAAGCATTCTGTGACTAGGTGAATAGGAGAGATCTTGCAGTTTCAAATTTCAAAACTTTTTGGAGTGATCCAACCCTTGGAGATTCTGCCAGAGTGTTTCTCTTTCAGTTTTCTCCTTCTCCAGAAACTCTTTTTTATAGGTACATTTTCCTATAACACAGAAAGGATCTAGTCCAGTGGTATCCGAGCACCCTCTCTGGCAAGTTTGTTGGCCTCTTCGTTACCTGTGATTACCGAATGACCAGGACCCAGATCAAAGAGACCTTATTTTTCTTGCCTACATCTGAGTGAATAGCTTTGTCGCAGTTCTGATAGTTTCTCATTAGAATAATATCTAGACATCTTCGATTACTAATATTTATGCTTGCAGAACACGCACAGAGGAGCCTAATGATAGTGGGCTTTGGCCCAGTGAATCTCAGCGCCAGCTCCCGTGTAAGTTTTAGAACCATCTGTATACCACTTGACAGTATTTTCTTTGAAATTTTTGTCGGTGTATTCCCGCTCCCATTCCTCTTTTTTGCATAGCATCGTACTGAAGTTTTTCTCAGTACTCACCTTTCGAATTTAGCATTCGTGTTGCAATAGGAGCTCATTCTGCAACTTGTTTTAGAATATACTATTCTCTATTTCAGTATCGAAATGAGTTCTGTACAGCACTGAAAGTAGTGCTGTAATGAATTCATTAAAGCATTGTTTTCAGTTATATTTTTCGTTTTTTGGTTGTCAGCACTGACCTCTGATCCTCAATTCTCAAATCAAATTAATTCAAATTCCGTAATATGTCGAATTTCGTAAGTCACACCAACTGCCAAGATACAATACAAAAGTCACTAATCTTAATTTTTATTTCAAAATCGATAGTACCGCATTCAACTCGAGGGATAAGTGGATTTGGACACCTATCAATTATTGCCTCCATAATATTGATTATGGGAAACCTTTCGGATTCAGATAAAACGTAACAACTTCCTATCATTTTTTTCCTAAATGGGGCCACTGGAAATGAATTTTACTGATTTTATGGTCCCAAATGATCGTGAAATTCGGTATTCGCTACTCGCAGAGCAACTAGATTTTTCCATTGCATATTTATTTTGGACTTCTCTTATAGGTTTGCTGACATTCAATTCTGAATATCTAATCTGAATTATGCTTAATGGATCAAATACCATGCATTTGGGCGGCCATTTAGGATTTAGGTAATATTTCGATTTATTAGGATAAGTTTGCACCCTAAACATGGGCCATGATAGATATAAATGGGGAATGGCCTCTAGGATCCTCGTTCGTCGTTGCTGGCTGAGAGGCACTGATGAGTCCTAAGAAGGACGAAACCGGTCTGTCTCCGCTAAGCTTCGATGACGGCATTTTCTCATCTTGGATGAATCTGCAAACGGGGGCTCCACTAGTCCATTCCCCATTTATTTCGATTTATGTTCAAAATACAAGTTCATAATCCATATTCTGCGGGGCAACGATAGTAACCCACGCCACTGATCCCCTCCGGCGATTCGGGTATGTTCGGGATTTTTAGCAACTATGTGGCATGTGCTGGCCGGCAGCCGGCAGCTATCTTCACATAGGTTAGGTTCCTATCCTATCATAACCATAACCTAAATATCCAAGTTATTTTTTATTATATTTCAAAAATGGCTCGTGCAATCAAGGTAGGACTTATCAAATTTACTCACTTCTACAGTGAGTCTTGTTATCCTACGATAAAATTGTGGAATCAATTGCCTTTCAGTATTTCTTCAATACTCCTAATTAACCCCCCTTTTTCTAATATTTCAATTTGCTACCTAGTAAGAAGATACTGTAATTCGAACTCATTTAATGAATGAATATTTGCCATCACTTTGCCTTTCCTTGTAATGAAAAGAAAAACCTTTCGTACGTAGATTGGCATTATTGGAGGAACAGGCATGGATAACCCTGATATCCTGAAGAATAGAACAGAGAAAGAAGTTTCAACTCCATTTGGTTCTCCCTCCGATAAACTAATTTTAGGAGAGATATGTGGAGTGCCCTGTGTGCTGTTGGCTAGACATGGAAGAAAACATAACATTCTACCACATCAAGTGAACTATCGAGCCAATATTTGGGCTCTAAAGGGAGAAGGCTGCACACAAATCATTGTTTCAACAGCTACTGGATCACTTTGTGAAAACTTCAAGCCAGGCGATCTGGTGATTTTAGATAATTTCATTGACAAGTAGGAAAATGATATGTTCATTAGTTTCAAGGTGAAAAAAGTTTTGTAAGAACTGACATGACATACTATTTGTAGCACACATGGAAGACATCAAACATTTTATGATGGTTCTTGTGATGAACTCTCGGGCATCTGTCATATTCCTATGGAACCACCCTATTGTGATAAGTTAAGACAAGTGATTATCAAGACAGCAAATAACTTAAACATTCCCTGCCATTCTTCTGGAACTATCGTTACTGTAAATGGCCAAGATTTTCCAGTAAGGCTGAAAGTCTTATGTTTCGTCAGTGGGGTGCAGATGTCATCTCTATGACAACGTGTCCAGAGGTGAAAAAATAAGAAGCTTTTCTTTCATTTCATAATCTATTATTATTCATAAAATATCGTAGGTTGTCTTAGCCAAAGAAGCTGGTATCAGCTATGCAGGAATTGCCCTAATTACTGATTATGATTGTTGGAAACCAAACACTGAACATGTCTCTCACGATCTAGTTTTAAAAATTTTCAAGGAAAATATTGGAAAAGTTGTAAAACTCATTTGCGCAACTGTTGAAAATATGACAAAAGAAGATTGGTCTGAGAAAATAAAAGAAAATGAAGTAAGAAAGATTCTTAAAACTTCTGATAAGCAATATTATATGTTTTGAATTGTATCGGATTCATTTCTAATTTTGAATTTTTTCAGGAGTTTGTCAAGAAAAGTATCTGGAAGTGATTTCTTGAACCAAACATCTGATCCAACAGCATAATTCAAATTAGATAAGATCCAATCAATTAAATCAGTGATATTGTTATCAAAGTCTTCCATCCTATGATTCAACTTTATACATCAAATTTAAATTATTTTACTTGTACTATTTATCTATATACAGCAGTATTTGAAATTGTTTCTATTCAACAGTGATTTCGATGAAATATGAATGTTATATTGAATTGTTTTATTGATTGTACCTACTGAAAATTAATTGGGCAATCATAGCATAATGTTAGTAAATAAAATTGGAGTATTACAGGGATATTGTTAAGAACCCATATTTGTTTTATTTATATAAGGAGTTAGGCATCAAGCACAAGCAATAATAGTCCATTTTTGAAACATAGATGAATTCAAAATAGTAATCATCGAAATGAATACCCAGGCTCAGAGATCATTTATTATGACGTTGGAGAAATTAGATTAGATATTAGATTTTGTTACTGAGATGATTACTATTATCATGAATTCATCTATGTTGCAAAAATTTTATCAGTGTGGCTTCTGTAAAGGCGAAGAATTTTTCTTTTTCTTAATAATAGTCGAGTCAATGAGGATGTTTGTTACGAGTTTTATCATAATGCATAAATTTATTCGAGAGTTTTGCCAGACTTTACCATAGGCCAAAGTATGCTTTCATCTTAAGAATGGTTCCCAATTGGTCAAAATAACCCTGGAAGTCGATAAGGAACTTAATTAGAAGAAAAAAATGTTAAATGAAGTTTTTTTCAAGAACTCAATACTTTTTTGGTGATTTTAAAACACCCACAGAACACTAATGCTCCTTCCTTTATTCTATGGTTTGAAGCTGTCTATATTAGTGTTCTGTGCTCTTCGATTTGCACAGACTTCAAATATTTTTTTTATGGTCATAGATAACATCTATGGTGTACATCACAGAACACTAATGTGTACATATTTGAGTTCTGTGGTCGGTGATGAATTCTATGTTCATGTTCTATGATTTTATAGATTAATGATATGATATCACAGAAAACACTTTGAGGTAGCGGCAAAAATTAAGGTGATACAGTGATACGGGCAAGACGGCAACTCATTATTGAAAAACCGAAATACCTGATAAACCAAATGAATGTTAAACAACTTGGGATACCTACAATTTATTGATATTTTTCCAATTGGAACTTATTGATTGGTACACCCCGAAGACTCCTACAAGAGCTTCATTCGTTTCATATACCTTTCTGATGAACCTTTTTTAAAATGGTAACTATATTTGTCGTAGTGTCAACATTCCCTCATTACTTTTTTTCAGTCGAAAGCTGTATTGAAACCTACCAGGAGAAAAAATTCCAAGTCAACAAATCCTAATTCAAAAAAATTCAAATCAACTGTAGAACAAAATGATCTAACTACTGATACTGAAGTTTCTCTGCATGACATACCCAAAGAAGATGGTACCTCTTCTGAAAAACTGACCGAGAATTTCATTGAGAAAGTTGAAGAATTACAAGAAGATAAAACAGGGACTGATGATAAGAGTGAGGTTGATGAAAAAGCAAAGACACCAGAAAGAGAAAAAATTTTGGAAAATGAAAAAGATAAGCCGAAGTCGCCAATGAAATTAGAGGAGGGAGCATTTTTTGATGATGACGATGATAAAATAATAGAGCAAACGCATCATATAATCATTCCTTCTTATTCAACATGGTTTGATTATAATTCTGTGAATGAATTGGAAAAAAGAAGCTTACCAGAATTTTTCAATAGCCGTAACAAGTCTAAAACACCAGAAGTTTATCTGGCTTACAGGTAAACATGAAGAATGCATTGTTGACTGTTATTTAGAATATTTTTTTCAGGAATTTCATGATTGATACTTATCGCCTAAACCCTACTGAATACCTCACAAGTACAGCATGTAGGAGGACCCTTGCAGGTGATGTTTGCGCAATAATGAGAATTCATGCCTTTTTAGAACAATGGGGATTGATAAATTATCAATTAGAAAGTAATAGCAAACCTTCAGATATGGGCCCCCCTCCAACATCACATTTTCATGTGTTATCAGAAAGTCCTTCTGGTTTACAAAATGTAAGCTCCCCAAAAAATTTAATGTGTGATTCAAAAAAGATAATGCTCGATTTGGATAATCATTCATCAGAGAGAAACATAAACATTGGTCAACTAGGATTAAAATTGGATCAGTACTCTAGTAAAACTAAGAAACACAGTAAGGCTTCACGCGAAGCTATGAGATGTTGGACAGAGCAAGAAACCCTACTACTTTTAGAGGCTATTGAAATGTTCAAAGACGACTGGAATAAAGTTGCAGAGCATGTTGGTTCTAGGACGCAAGACGAGTGTATATTACATTTCTTAAGGCTTCCGATTGAAGATTCGTTTTTAGATAAACTTCCAGCGGGGCCACTAAATTTTCAGCCCGTTCCGTTCAGCAAGTCAGGCAATCCTGTTCTGTCCATCATAGCGTTTCTAGCATCCATTGTCGATCCTAAAGTAGTCTCAGTTGCGACCGAAAGTGCTATAAAATTGTATGACAGAATGAAAGATGAGGAAATTCCGCATCAAGTGGTTGAGGACCACTTGAAGAGAATTAGGGAGTCAAAATTCGAGGGCACATTCGACCCTACGTTCAGATTGGAGGAAACCGGTATTTATGGAACATCTCCCAATGAAAGCTCAGAAATGGAGGTAGACGCAGATGCCTTCAGAGGAAATGAAGATACTCCTGTCATCAAAGTAGAAGGGGACAGTCAGAAAGATATAGAGAAGGCGGCTGTTCAAGCTCTTGTCGCAGCTGCACTTAAAGCTAAGAAACTGGCCGATGTAGAGGAACAAAAAATGAAAGGACTCATACAGCTCCTCATTGAAACGCAAATGAAGAAGTTTGAGTTGAAATTGCAGCAATTCAAAGAACTTGAATTGATGCTTGTGAAAGAGAAGGAAACCTTGGAATATCAAAAGCAGCAGTTAATTACAGAACGACAAAGTTTTCATTTAGAACAATTAGAGGTTGCTGAACAAAGGCCCAAACATCAAGCTCAGTTAAAAATCCATCAATTGAGTGAATGAGTTCCTTTAAAGTTTACAAACTAAGTAATTCTCAGTGATTTATTCTATTACTGAAAACTACTGGAAGATGTTACTGAATGATACGCCAGATTTCTTCTATTGACATAAAGTTGATGTTGCATATCTCTAAATAATTGTCATATTTTTTTCATTTATGTGATCGTTGTAGAAATATCCTATATAAACCTCAATGGTTTATAGTGATTCAATACAGCAAAGATAAAGTGCTGGTTACATTGAAATGTATCAGAACTTTACACTTTTTATTTTGTTCTCATATCTAGTGGATGAACATCGTTAAGTGCGCAGAATGTATTTGAGTTTCTTACTTTTTTGTTCTGTATACCTTTCTGTTTTCATCGAATATTTTGTCTTTTTCTATTCATTTGAAGAAGTTATTTATTTTTTGTTTATATTCATAGGATGAATATTATGTCAATTAATTTATTATTTAATTAATTCCAATAACTGTATGTTATATTTTAAATATAACTGTCAATTCTTTGGATATTTGTATTTCAAGGCTGAAATTAAAGATAATTTGAAGAACTTACTCTTTCTTTCGGTACACTGATCTAATTTCTTTTGAAGTTTTACATATAACAAAAATTCTTATCTAATATGTAATTCAAAGAATCATTCACATTATAAATATATCGATACAATAATAAAATTCATTAACTGTCCTGGCTACTACTTATAGCATAGCTATAACCTACAATGTCGTCGGCGACACCGCAAAACCAAGTAACTGCAAAAATTGAAATTTTCAGGAGGCACAAAAACGTAATAGTTGTGGATTGATGAATTCGATTGAATACGTTATAATTATCCAATCACTTGGATGATTTAATTACCTTTCTACACGTTTCTCGGTCGAACTTCTGATGCTAACTATATCACTTGTTACGCTTCAAAACAGAACTACAAGTGCAAACTAGTAACTGGTACAACCCTTCGTGGGGGTTTTGGCAACGTCGCCTTTTGAAGCAACATTCTGGCCGCGACTGACGCTATTTTCTCCTGAAGTTTCACATATTACAAAAATTCTTGTTTACTATGTAATTCTTCAGTTAAACGCAATTCAAAAAATCATATACATTATATTTTATAAATACAATATAAATTCATGGGTAATCCATCAAAGGTTTCGTCAAGTGAGCTGGAGGCGGTCCGTTCAATCGGGAGCTACGTTGCCAGATTACACGATTATTCAGGTATTTGAAGAATATGTCATAGAAGCAAATTATTTGACAGAACGTAATCTGAGCATGCTCGTAATTTGCCTCAAATTCAAACTTAACGGCTTCATTTATTTGGTTATAACTGTTATGAGAGTGAAGTAGTAATATTATTAGCGAATTATTGAAAAATGACAATCAAAATTTTGGATCCTCAGGAAATTTTAACAGGATCAAATCCGACAGGATTCAATAGTATCTCGAAAACTTATATTCCCGGATCCTATATCAGCTATTAAGTGGTGCGTCCGCTGAAAACTATTGAGAAACTCAAATCAGTGCGGATAGTGCCACATACCCATGACATTTATCATTGATAAATTATCAAATATTCGAGGAATAAAAGTGAAGGGCATCAGTGGATGTGTAAACTGTGCAAGAAATCCCTTAGTTTGAGAAAAGGCTCGTACACATGAATTCATGTACTTTCCTTCTGGCTACTAACTACTTTATAGCCATAATCTACAACATATGATAACATGAGAAACGACAAAGTGAAAAGTGTAGTGGACAAAGATTTTTGGATTAGACTCTGGATAAAAATCATGATTTCCAAACTGTGGTACCTATAAGTTTATAGGTAGTCCGTCTCTGTATTTACTTCTTGATTCCAAATGGAAATGACATCATCCTTAACTCAAGGTTTCCTTCAATATTTTGTTCGTGGTGAACGATGATTGTTTTTCATGAATGAATTATAAAGAATTTTACAATGGCGTAAGTTCCCGATGATTCATATAATATTTTCTCAATAAAAACTTTCAGGATGTCCTTCATGATAATATTTATTGTCGTCATATTTACATTGTTTACCTATTTTATATGTTGTTATGGCGCAGCAGGTTCGTACACCTAACCAACAAATTGGCGTTATTGATTGTTTTTATCGATTTTCAGAAGAGAAAAGAAGAAATAGATTTGAAACAAACTATCCAAGTAACTCTTTTGGGAACAATGTTTATGTTCCACCTATTAATCCAAGTGCATACAGTAACACAAATCGTGGTAACATAGGATTCATTGTGAATACGGATGGTAATATTTCATTTTATTGAAGTGTTTTGTCAGATTTTTGATCTGAGAGTCTAAATAGATCTTGATTTTAATTTTTTTCAGAACCAGCAAGAGTAATCCCCCCAGTAGGAATGAGTCCAAATAGTCATAATTTTTATAGTCCAGAAAATATAACTCCTTATCCACCAGCTGTAGTTCCTTACCCTGTTACAGATTCAGATGCTTTTCCCAGACCTGAATTAACTCCTTTGAAGGCATCAGCTCCAATTGAAGACACTTCATTACCTCCTACATATTATGAAGCCACTAAAACAAACAACCAATATAAGTATTGAGCTGATGAAGTATGCTAATAGCATGCCCCATCTCTGATTTTAGTGATTTCTATTTTTATTAGAAATCGTGTATTGGTTGGAAGATCTTTTCCAAGGGAAATCTTGGAAGTCTATGATATTCACTTCATGCTCCCATGTGATTTTGAAATTCTTTTCTGATATTTACAATACTCTTAACCTCATATCATTTTGACTATGAACATCTGAAAGAAGGTGGAATAATAAATTTTTATTTTGGTTTTTCTGTAAACATGACAAATATTTTTTTCATGGCCAGTTCATAAAGATGTCAAAAGTTGGACTTCAACAACCATCTTAAAAATCCTTGTCGGCTATAATTATATAAATATATTTATACTCAATGATACAACCTGACATAACCTGATTTTTGTTAAAACATTGACTGAAAATATCCGAAATCAGAGGGAAGTAGCTAGAAGAGCCAAAATTTTAGTTAAATGCAGTAGGATCCGAATTAAAAAAATTATATGTTATATCCACTCAGTAATGATAATCTTTCATCACAAGTCCACTTAACCTCAACAAGGCTAATTTTACATAGTATGTTTGATACTGAATACTTGAATACATTGTACATGCAGTGATTTAAAATATTCTTTTTGAATGAAACCATTCAGATTTTATTGTAAAAGTGTAACATGTTTTTTATTATTACATATTTTTCCATGTAATATTTCATTATTTAATCTTATTTCCAAACCACATCCTCAATAGAATTGTAAATATGTGAAGCAGAGTTGAATAGAGAATGTGAAAAGTCTATTTGCATTTCTACTTATAAGCTTATTAATTATACAGGGTGTACCAAGTTCAACGGCCTATTAGGCGTTTCTGGAGAACTGGACCTATTTGAAATCTGAAAATTAGGATTATATATAGATAATTGACATTATCTACCGATCTAAAATATTCTTGGAGCATGACCATTTTCAGTTATACAGGGAGTGAAAAAAATTTCTAAATTTTTTTTTTCTGTTTTTTTTGTTGTCGAATTTGATAGAGTATGCAATTCTGAATACATTCGTACTCAAATCGTTGCATTCGTCAAGATACTTTTCAAAATATCGAGAAAAACTGGAGATAAGTGTATTCAGTATTGTTTGTTATTCCTAACCTAGATATCCTGAATAACTCAAGAATTAGTAATTTTAGGAGCATCAACATGTTGGAACATTATCATCATTTTTCTTCGCAGAATCTAACGCAATCATAAAAAAATAGGGTTATTTGAAAAACGAAAGTTATGAGCCAATTTTGATTCCAATTTTTGAACCAACATTTGGAACACCCTGTGACGGGTTATTCAAAATTCTGAAATTGTTCAATATTTCCACAGTCTTCGCCTTCAAAAATGTGAAAACAGTTAGTGCTTACGAAATTTAGGTTAGGAAAACAAATATAATACCGAATACACTTATCTCCCTTTTTTCTTCAGTTTTTTCTCGATATTTTGGAAAGTATTTCAACGAATGCCAACGATTCGAGTACGAATGTATTGAGAATTGCATACTCTATCCAATTCGAAAACAAAAAAACAGAAAAAAAATTTTTGAAATTTTTTTTCACTCCCTGTATAACTGAAAGTGGTCAGGCTCGAAGAATATTTTAGATCGGTAGATAATGTCAAACAATAATATAATCCCAATTTTCAGATTTCAAATAGGTCCAGTTCTTCAGAAACGCCTAATAGGCTGTCGAACTTGGTACTCCCTGTATATAGTAAGATGTGTGTGTATTTGGCCCAAAAATTTCTTTGTAGTGTTGAATTGTGCCTCCGAATTTTTTCTTAATTCCATGTATTTCTCGAGATACCTATTTCAAAGATCGAGAAAATATGTCAGCCGAGCACTTTTGCAGAACTTGGATTCCAATGAAATTTGTGCTACAAGGTATTGAGTTGTGCTGTTCCAGTTCGGATTTTTACAAAAGTCTCTTTTGTTTCCCGAAAAATCGTAATTTAAAAAGGCTCTTTCTTTTTTTCCGATTGACAGAAGGTTCAGGCGGTATCTTTAGATTTAGCTCGAGCTTCTTAATTGACTAGAATAATGGTAGTTTTGAGGGACAAACAACTCATTTTGGAATCAGAGGACCCCTTACTACCCTAGGCATTTAGACCTTCCGTACCCGGATTTGGTACCTAACGCGAATAGGCGCGCTATGCTATTGGTCAGACGAGCACGATTCGAGAAACAAATCATATTTCGAATGCAAAATGTATAATATGTACAGGGTGGGCATATTTCGATGTTTTAGCACTACAACTTTTGAAGCAGAGGAGATAGACAAAATCTGATACCCCATTCTCGATCTCTTTTTCGGAGAAACTAACAAGAGTTTTATTCATTTTTGTTGTTTTCCAGTTATAAGCGAAAATTGGAAAAATGGCGATATCGAAAAAAATTTATATCTCCGCTAATACTAATGATAGAGCTCTGAAATTAAAACATTCTACAGGCACTTTTTTACGTAGAATCCAGTGGCATGCTCGTCTTTTCTGCACCATTTTCAATTACGAAGCTATGATCCAAAGTTATGTTTTTTTAAATAGAAACACTATTGTGGTAATTATACGATACTAAATTTTTCGTGCTTATCGACAATTGAAACCATAAAAAGTATTGAGACTCAGACGAATATAGGTTCTTAACCAATTTCTATACTCATATTGATTTATTTGATACGAAACAAACGATGTTATATATTTTTGAAATCAGAAAAAATTAAGCTTTCAGAAAATGGCAAGGAAATCTAGTGTTCCTCTTCAAAAAAACATATCTTTGTGTCATAGCTTCGTAATTAAAAATGCTGCAAAAAAAGCGAGCATGCCACTGGATTCTACGTAGAAAAGTGCCTGTATAATGTTTTAATTTCAGAGCTCTATCATCAGTATTGGCGGAGATATAATTTTTTTCCAAAAATGAATACTACTCTTGTGAGATCGAGAATGGGGTATCAGATTTTGTCTATCTCCTCTGGTTCAAAAGTTGTAGTGCTAAAACATCGAAATATGCCCACCCTGTACAATGAGCGAGAGTTCAGCTTTATTTATTATTTAATTCATCAATTACTCATGAAAGTGGTTTCTTCCAATTGATGAATGAATCCTTGCTTTACTCAGCCATTTCAGATTGAGAATGCAATTAATGCATTAAGACGAGCATGACGACAATTTTCAGTAGATTTATAGTTACCAGACAGATTTTTTTTGACTTACCTACCCGCACTGATATTATATTATGTGAATGTCCGTGTGTTTATTGTTTATGTGTTTGTTTGTCCTCTATGGACTCAGGAACCAGATGACCGATTTCGATGAAACTTGCATTATATGGTAGAGAATTTTTTGCGAGGTTTTCATGTAGGGTTCATCCCTATATAACGAAGTAATAGGAAAAAATATCGATTTTTCACGAAAAATCGCAGTACTTTTCGGCTTTTACAGGCCTATGAGAGATAGAGGAACATAATTAAAGACAATTTTGTAGTGCTCGAAAAGACAGAAATGTGAAAATAAGTTTATTCATTTTCTTGGAGTTTTGTAGCGTCTGACAAATGTTTTGTCCCATGGAAAGTGTCCGTCACTTATGATACTATTTTAAAATAGTATATTTTTAAAACAAGTTGCAGAATGAGCTCCTATTGCCTTCTGTCACGAGTTTTAGACGATATTATCTCTATTTCAGTCAAGCTTTGTGAATAACTCTCGATTCTCAAATAGAAATTTAGATTAGTGACTTTTATATTGTATCTTGGCAGTTGGCGTGACTCACGAAATTTGACAGATTGCGGAATTTGAATTGATTTGATTTCAGAATAGATAGGATCGGAATTCAGTACTGACAACCAAAAAACGAGAAATATAACTGAAAATAGAGAAATAATATTCTACAGAACATATAGGAAAATCAGCCATGTGAAAACAATTTACGTCATACAGCTCTGGGATCTTGGACTAATAGCAGTTGTCTTAAGGGTATCATAGATAGCAACCTCGGTTTTCGGAAAGATTATTTAACGAAATAAATAACTTAACTCCAACTTCCATCGAAGTTATATTTGAGTTTAAATTATGAATAAATTTTTTTGTTCTCTTTTCCATTGGTTTTCGTTATATTGGGCGTTTATCGGTATTTATTATATTTTCAGTTGTTAAGTAAATGTTGATTTCTTTATTGTAAAAGAAATTCGGAATGCTAATAGATAATAGTATATTCTAAAACAAGTTGCAGAATGAGCTCCTATTTCAACACGAATGCGAAATTCGAAAACGAGCGACGAAGGAGCGAGTTTTCGAAAGCATGAGTGTTGGAATTGCCTTCTGCAACGAGTATTAGACGATATTTTCTCTATTTCAGTCGAGTTTCGTGAAATACTCTCGAAATTCAAATGAGAATTCAGATTAGTGACTTTTGTATTGTAGCTTGGCAGTTGGTGTGACTTACGAAATTTGACAGATCTCGGAATTAGAATTGATTTGATTCGAAAATTGATTGGATCGGAGGTCAGTACTGACAACCATAAAACGAAAAATATAACTGAAAACAATGCTGTAATGAGTTTCATTACAGCACTACTTTTAGAACTGTAATGAACTCATTACGATACTGAAATAGAGAAAAATTATTTCTAACTGCTAATATATAGACAAAAATGATTTTTGATTGGAAATTGGGATTGAAATTTATCATGCATGTTTACTGGTGAAAGAACAGTATTTTGTTTCTTAGGTTCATTTCTCAATTCATTTTTCGATGAAATTTTAAAAAAACTTCTTTCTCTTTATTTAATTTCATTAATCAAATATTCTTACAATCTATAAATCAATTCATCCTTTCCAACCCGAGGCGTAAGCGAAATATTTCAACAATTGATGAACTATCATACTATCAAAATATTTCACTTCACGATCATAATAAAACATACTATGTACATTTATTGCATTAGATCGGTAAATTATCTTCAAATATTACAAATTTGAACAGTCTTGTTGTTTGTTTTCAATGTAGAACTCTTCTGAGTGCCATAAATTTCAGTCTACAAATCCGGATTAGATTTCCTTCTGACGTATTTGTTGAAGTAATCCGGTCTCCAGCATTTGCAAGATCCAGGAATGAGGAACCAATCGTAATAGAGTCTGACCTGAAAGCATCCCAGAGCATCTACCCCATCGCAGTGAGTTGGTCTCGACGTGGTTGTATGTTCCACAGGTGCTGCTTGAAGCCCTGCTCTTTTATGTAGATATTGCTGATAATTCTGTGGAAAAGTATACATATATAGGGTGTACCAAGTTTGACGGCTTATTTGGCGTTTCTGGAGAACTGGACCTATTTGAAAACTGAAAATTGGGATTATATTATTGTTTGACATTATCTACCGATCTTAAATATTCTTGAAGCCTGACCACTTTCAGTTATACAGGGAGTGAAAAAAAATTTCATAATTTTTTTTCCTTTTTTTTTTGTTTTCTAATAATACATTCGTAGACATTAAGAGAGTCTTCCGGGCTTATTGGCCGTGGTCTATTAGGAATTATTTCACCTAACGTTTCGCCCACAACTGCGGTAGGCATCTTCAGAGGATTCTTGGTCTTAGATTGTAACTCGACCGCTGAATTTCCGAAAGTGATGCTGGATTCGATCCATTGGCCCCACTTATACCCTGATCATTGGCGGGAGAAGGTAGTGGGTTTACGCGCGCGATGTTGATTGGTCCATCGCTTCCACTTCGTATTTGGCTTGATTTTGGTCTTTTCCAACACCGGCAACCATGCGCTATGTACTAAAGGAGTTTCTTCCCTTCTGTTCATATTGTTCTTATGTTTATATATCTCAATGGCTTCCATGTTCATCCTACGATAGAAACTTTTGATGTTTGAAATAGCTTCTGCCTTTGAGAAAACAATATTGTGTCCATCTGTTAGAGCATGTTCCGCTAGTGCGGATTTTTCTGTCTGATTGAGTCGACAGCATCGTTCATGCTCCCTAATTCTCGTATTGATACTTCGCTTCGTTGTACCAATGTAGACTTTGCCGCAGTCACAAGGTATCCTGTAAATACCGGGTTGGGAGAGTGGGTCGACTTTGTCTTTGGTAGTTCTGATCATTTGGCCAAGTGTTTTGAGTTGGCTTATAGACAGTCTCTATATTGTGGCCCTTTAGTATTCTACCAATTCTATCGGTGACCTTGGGGATATATGGTAAGATGGCTCTTCCATTGGGGGTGAGTTGTGATGTGTAATCATTACGTGTGGAAAGTCTTGGTCTTATTGCCCTCTGAATTTCCTTAGCATTATATCCGTTAGCGATGAATGCATGCTGTAGATGTTCAATACATTCGTACTCAAATCGTTGCATTCGTCAAAATACTTTCCAAAATATCGAGAAAAAACTGAAGAAAAAAGGAAGATAAGTGTATTCGGTATTATGTTTGTTATTCCTAACCTAAATATGGTAAGCATAAACTGTTTTCACATTTTTGAAGGTAAAGACTGTGGAAATATTGTACAATTTCAGAATTTTGAATAACCCGTCACGGGGTGTTCCAAATGTTGGTTAGAAAATTGGGATCAAAATTGGCTCATTACTCTCGTTTTTCAAATCAGAACCCTATGTTTTCATTATTGCGTTGGACTCGGCGAAGAAAAATGATGATAATCTTCCAACATATTGATGCTCCTCAAATTACTAATTCTTGAGTTATTAAGGATTTTCTGTTTCTATTCATGAAATCTGTTTGACATCAACAATGATAAATGAATTCAGAAAAGAGGAAGTCACTAGTGAGTTATTTGATTAATTCATCCTCTATGACCATGGTCATTCTTGATATGAAACAGATTCTATGAATTTGACGGTACGTACGACGTGAAATCAGGAGATCCTTAATAACTCAAGAATTATTAATTTTAGGAGCATTAACATGTTGGAACATTATCTTCATTTTTCTTCGCACAATCCAACGCAATCATAAAAAATAGGGTTCTAATTTGAAAAACGAAAGTTATGGGTCAATCTTTGATCCCAATTTTTGAACCAACATTTAGAACACCCTGTGACGGGTTTTACAAAATTCTGAAAATGTACAATATTTCCACATTCCTTGCCTCCAGAAATGTGAAAACGGTTTGTGCTTACGATATCTTGCTTATGAATAACAACATAATACCGAATACACTAATCTCCCTTTTTTCTTCAGTTTTTTCTCGATATTTTGGAAAGTATTTTGACGAATGCAACGATTTGAAAACGAATGTATTCAGAATTGCATATTCTGTCAAATTCGAAAACATAAAAACAGAAAAAAATTTTTTGAAAATTTTTTTTCACTCCCTGTATAACTCAAAGTGGTCAGGCTCCAAGAATATTTTAGATCGGTAGATAATGTCAAACAATAATATAATCCCAATTTTCAGATTCCAAATAGGTCCAGTTCTCCAGAAACGCTAATATGCAATGTGTCAGCGTTGAAGTGCGATCAACTCCTGCAGACCTTCAAAGGATATACAGGATTTTTATTTTTCTTTTTCATTCAGAAGATTTCACAGACTTTTCAATACTGACAACCATAGATGCAAGGTATCCCAGAGTCTCATTTTCAAATTTTTTCATGTTTTACACTATTTGACATAAATAAGTGTTCAACATACAGGGTGTCGGGGGAATAACTGTACATATTCTTACCAGAGATAGAGTTGGACTAGGTGATTACTGATTGACTATAAAAAATTAATTTCTGGATTTCCCTAGAAAGCTACAGGGTGATTTTCCAACTTCATGGAAATACTTAGACCATCATAAAATCCAAACTTATTGACGGATATTGTTGAAATTTGGGAAGTTATTGGCACATGCTAAGGTCGAGTCAGAAAGATATTAATTATTTCATTATTCCAGGGCCGGACTCATTAATCTTCATTTAAAGTGTTCAGGGTAAAACAAACACTTTGTATTTCGAATTACAAATAATTGATTCGCTTTTCAGAAAGAAGTTGGATTATGATTCAATTTGTGATATCGCTTAAAGTTGTCACATCAACAATTATTTTTTTATGAATTTTTGAATTGGGATAAAGTTCGAAAAATTGAATTTTTCAACATGAAGAGAACCTAAAATCTCATATTTGAATATAAAATGGAAAGTATTAGTAAAAAATTTTCATAAGCACATTCCATAATGAAACAATAACAAATAAAAAAAACTAAAATACAGTAAAGAGAACCTAATAAAAATGAAATTAGGAACGAATGAATTGCTGAGTCAACGTTATTTCAGGAGTGGTTCGAAATTAAAACTATTAGCTTGTATACATTTCTCTTGCCGAATGTTCGAATTGGATACAGCCTTGCGAATAATATCGCCATTATTTCTTAAAATATCGCAACAGTTGATAATTCTGTTCATCAGCTGTTCTCTTGGCTGGATTTCTCCAGAATATACCATATCCTTCAATTTTTCCCATGAAAAATAATCTAGCGGGTTGAAATCTGGATATCGAGGAGGCCATGGAATAGGTCCCTAAAGAAAATTTATCATTTATTTTCGACCTCCACAAGATGACTAAGTCCTGTTCAGGTAAATAAATTCAATTTTTCGAACATTATCCAAATTCGAAAATTCATAAAAAAATAATTGTTGATGTGACAACTTTAGGCGATATGATAAATTGAAGCATAATTCAGCTTCTTTCTGAAAGGCGAATCAATTATTTGTGATTCGAAATACAAAGTGTTTGTTTTACCCTGAACACTTTAAATGAAGATTAATGAGTCCGGCCCTGGAATAATGAAATAATTGATGTCTTTCTGACTTGACCTTAGCATGAGCCAATAACCTCCCAAGTTTCAATAATATCCGTCAATAAGTTTGGATTTTATGATGGTCTAAGTATTTCCATGAAGTTAGAAAATCACCCTGTAGCTTTCTAGGGAAATCCAGAAATTAATTTTTTTTAGTCAATCAGTAATCACCTAGTCCAACTCTATCTCTGGTAAGAGTATGTACAGTTATTCCCCGGACACCCTGTAGATTATCTAAACGTTTTTGTTCTGGTCTTCTGAATGAATCAACATTTTCTCTTGTTGTATTTCCACATGATGTGAACATATAGTGCAGGTGAAAATTGGTTTTACCTGAAAATCTTGCACAGAAGGTGGTTGTGATGCTGCCACCGGACTTCTTTGTATCTTCGTCGTATCACTGCTGCTGAGTACAGTGTCTGGATAGAATATCTCTGCAACTAATAAACTGGACCATCTTGGTGAGGACAAACAGCCTCCATCCAAATAATGGCATCTGGACTGTAGACATCTGTGAACATATTAGAATTATATATTTGAGTAAGTATGTATATTACTATAGAGGAGATCTCATGATTGTACAGGCCGTCCCACCAGGAGTGCTTTTTAGAAGTTTATGGAGAAATAATAATTCGATCATTTCCAAATTTTGTGTGCAGATAGAAGCCAAGAAGACCTTCATTTATGATATACTAGCTGACCCGGCGAACTTTGTTTCGCCTCAGAAATTCATAAAGTTGTATAAACAAAACTGGTACTTTTGCAAGTAGGAGGAAAATAAGACAAAATTAAAATACAAAATATACAAAAATTTAATTACATTGAAATAGGTAGGTATTTACATTGTTATTTACATGAATAGACTTCACTTTATTTAAGCGGCACCTTATTATTATTTAAAAATTGTCTCATTGTTGTACCTTATGATGAACCACATTTTTAGTTTTTTCGTCATAAAATTTTCCGTAGTGTTCGGAAGAAAGAAAGGTGTGACAACACTTGGACTCAGATGCGTTAATATTATTATTAAATGTAGTTCACTGAATTTATATAAAACATAATACTTACACGAAAACGATATCAACCTCAGCGACATCTACTGGCGTTATTCTCAAGAAGGAAAATTATTTCCTACTTTTTTTCCATTTCATCAAATTTTTCATTGTTTTATTGTATTTTATGTTAACCCCACCGTAGAAAAATCCAACAAAAAAATTTTCATAACAAACAGTTCATCCAATCTTGAATTATAAATGGTGTAACCAACAATATGGTCTATTGAGTTTTATATATTAAGACTTTTGAATATCAATGACTTCCGCTTTCAACTTTCTTATTTTAAATGGATGACTTTTTCGGATAGATCTTCGAATGCCACATTAATTTTATAGCCATCTAGAGCTATTTTCGAGTTCTTCACTGTTTTTCGCAAATATTACAAATTGAGGTTTGTAGAACAGTGAGAATTCGATAAAAGCGCGACGCACAATCTCAAATCTGTTTTTTGAAATGGGTTACTGACAAGATATTCAACATAACTCTATAGAGAAAATAACATTTTTAAATACTGGGAAGTAAAATGAGGGCGTCGAAGTTGAAATTCAAAAAAAACCAAAAACTCGATTTTTTTCACTCACATATAAATTTGAGAGGTAAAAATGGGTAGAGTTTATCCAGGGTTCTCTATATCCAAAATGTACCATTTTCGATACATCTAGGAAAAACTGTTAGAGTGTCAGAGTTTGAATTCCAAAAAAAGGCAGAAATTCGATTGTTCCAAATGGAAACCGTATTTTTTTCACTCCCATTTCAATTTGTGGGGAAGAAATAAGTAAAGTCTTTCAAGGATTCTCTATATCTAAAATGTATCATTTTCGAGATATCCAGAAATAACTGTTAGCAACGAGCATATGTGAGGTATCAATTATTATGATCTATGTTCACCCTTTCATAAGAATCTGTATGACTTTATTCCAAAATAATCCAGGTTTATTCCAACTGAAGAATTTATCGTGCAATGTATTGGCAGAATTCTGTTCCAGAATGAATAAGGAAATCAACCAACCAAGAATTATTGAGAAAGTGCGAAAAATATTTGGAAGTAAGTGGACGAAATTTTCAAAATGTGTTATGATTTAATTTTCTATTCTAATATATCTGAATGAAAGTTCAGGAAGATTCATAACTTGTTTTATAAGTTTTGCATTACAATTTAATCTTTTGATATGTATGTCATATTTTCCGAAAAATAACTCGTTTTTTCATTATGAGCATTAAAAAACTAGTAGTCTTTTTCTTTGAACAATGAAATAAGTTTTGATTAATATCAACAATAGAAGCATGGAGAGATATTCTGAATAAAGTCAAAGATTTTTAGAAAGGGCGAACATAGATAATATTATAATAATATGAAGCAGTTATTTCTGAATATCTCGAAAATGGTACATTTTAGATATAGGGAATCCGGGATCGACTCCACTTATTTTTACCCCACAAAATCATATGAATACAGTTTCCATTTGAAAAAATCGAGTTTTTGGCTTTTTCAGAATTTCAGCTTTGACACTCTCATTTTACCTCCCAGTATATAAAAAACGTTATTTTCTCTACAGAGTGACGTAGAATATCTTTTCGGTAACCCATTTCAAAAAACAGATCTGAAATTGTGCGTTGCGCTTTCATTGAATTTTCAGTGTTCTACATGCCTCAATTTGTATTTTTTTCACAAAACAGCGAATAAGTCGAAAAGGGTTTTAGATGGCTATAGGGAATGATACATAAAATTAATTAATTCGAAGATGAATCCGAAAAAGCCATCATACACAGGGTGTTCCCTTTGAATTAGAAAGTCGATACCACTTCCGGTGAAAGCGGAAGTCATTGATATTTGAAAAAATATCATAAATGATGTTTGACTTCACATATATATCCACACAAAATTTGAAATTGATCGAATTACTATTTCTCCATAAACTTCTAATGTGCACTACCGGTGGGACACCCTGTATATTCTATAGTGAGACAAAATAAGTGATTTTGAGAAGAACGAAATTGGAATACTAGTGATTATGACAAAATAACATATTATTACTCACCTTGTTACTTCTATAGTTTGTGTGAAATAACCTTCATAAGGGATCTGCACTACATATCTCCACACCCCCTGGTAGTTCTTCGCAAACACAGGAGTTGCATACTCCACTTTGCGGGACAAGGTGTGGGGGGGCCTTCGTATCTTGGAGAAGGACCTCCATTCTCATCCCTCCTTTCCAGGGGAAGATGGCTGACAGTTTGAACGACCGTATTAGGTTTAGAGTAGGATTCTCCGTTAATCGCTTTGTAAAGCATGCAGAAAACTCCCCCTTGGTCGCAGAATTTGCGGGCTTGTCTTGGTTTTTCCGTGGTGCCTGTTTCGTTTTCTGATTTCTGTATTTCTCGTTTCATACGGTCATTGCTGCCTGAGATACTGAAAAGTAAGAACTTATGAAATAACTAGCTGACGCGGCAGACTTCGTACTGCCTCAATCGGTAAATAAAAACGGAACTTTAATATTATAACAAACTATTATGGTATATGTTATAACTTGAAAGTGGACATCAAATTGTGTTTTAGAATTAGTCCAGTCAATGATGGCAAAAAATTAGGCATTAACTCTATCAAGATGCTTCGATTTTGATGAAATTCTGGATATAAGCTATACTTGTCCCCTACTCTCACCCTATGCCGATTTATGCTTATTAATTTTAAGGGGTGAAAACAACCTTTTCATCCAAAATTAAAAAAAGCTTATTCTAATGTGAATCAAAGTAATTTTTTGGGCGTTTTATGAAGTTTAATGAGGTCTTCATATACTTCAAGATTTAATTCTTCAATTCTTTCAATTGACTTAATTGATCAATTTCAATCAATTTTCTACCATCAGTATTTTAGATCCATGTTAGTTTCAACTATTTTTATTTTTCAACCCCGAAAATCAACCCCTATCTTGTCAAAATACTAGAATGAAAAATATCATTCAAACATTTCATTTATTTTTTGGATCTTGTTTCTTTTTTTATATCTCATAATTGAGAACACTTTCTTTCTACGCTTCTATAATAGGGCTGTTTAACTGTTTGTTAAATAGGTGATGTCAGTATGATATACCTTTTTTTCTAAGCATATACAGATATTGATTTGTCTAATGCTGTGATGTGATCCTTTCCGAAATTTAAATAATTGATAGATATATTACAGGATGCTAGTATCCTATTGATTTGAGTTCTGTGCATTATTAAATAAATAAAAAAATTAAATAAATAAAAAAAATTTATCATTTTATTCCAGTGAAATTAATACTTTTTGTGTCTAAAAACTAATCTGATTCTGAGTCAATTCTCTTTTCTTCAAGTTAACTTCATAGGTCTAAACCATAAAAAAAAATGTTGCTGCTAGGCGATCTGTAGGTCAAAGATTTTTAAAATTTTTTCTTCGTGCTTTATCCGAGGATGCATGGCTTATTCCGAAAAAGATTTCAAGCCTCAAAAGTTGTATTTCCATTTTTTATACGACCATTTTCCCTGAAATAAAACTGTTGAATATCACCAAAAATTTCAAAAATATTTCTGTTCCTTTAATTTTTGCGAAAAGTATAGATGAGTTGAAAATTTCAATTCAAAAGGCCTTCACTATAGTTTGTTAAAAGGTGGAAATCGTTTATATGAGATGAGATATGAACGAAGCCAAATAAGGCCTCTCAGAGACAAAATTACATTCCATATTTCAACTTCGCCTGAAGGCTCTGTGAGCCTTCAAATTGTAGATGGAATTCATTTGGAAGCTTAAGCTTAACTAGGTTTTCGGTATGGCTCCCGTAAATGCAATTTTCAAGCTATTGCATAATAATAATAATAATAATAATAAATTTATTTCTGCAATTAAAATGTTACAAGAACAATAACACAGAAAAAGTCAATAGGAAAAAAAGCAAATTACAATTAAAAAAATTCATCAAAAGAATATACAGTTTTCTCAATCAACAGGCGTCTCAGTTTCATTCTGAGAACAGATATAGAACGTGCATTCTGTAAGTCAGAGTCAAGTGCATTGAAGAACTTGCAACCCATGTATATGAAACTCTTCTGGTAGAAGGTGGTTCTATGTTGCACTGGTAGCAGTGACGGTTTGAACCGAGTTGAGTACGCATGATCAACCCTGTTCTCAGAAAGTGAGCGCTTGTTTTTGTAAACATAAATACATGCTTCATATATGTAAAGACTAGACAATGTCAAAATTCCTAAATCATGAAAAGCCTCCCTACATGATTGCCTATATTTTAAATTTGCTATAATTCTTATTGCAAACTTCTGCAGAATGAAGACCCTATTAGCTGTAGTACAGTTTCCCCAGCATAAAATCCCATATCTAAGGTGAGAGTTGAAAGTGCTATAATATAGGCTTAGTAGCATACTTATATTGCAATAGTTGGACATGAACTTGAGTGCATAACAACTTCTTTCAAGTCTTTCGCAGAGATTATCAATTTGTGGATCCCAGTGCAATTTGTCATCAACCAAAATACCGAGAAACTTTACTGTGTCCGTTGTGGTTAGATACAACTCATCATCAGCATTGAAAATTGAGAATTGACCATTGCTATTCTTGATGTTAAAATTCATAATAACTGTTTTCTCAATATTTAGGGATAACATATTTTTTCTCGACCAATTTAAAATATATAGGTAAATCTCTTCAGTTAACTCTGCTAATCTACCATAATCATTAACTTTCATAAGTACATTTGTATCATCAGCGTATGCAATTACAAAAATATCATTGAATGTATTATTCAAACAATTCAGCAGATCATTGATATAAACATAGCTTTCATATCAGGCTTTGAGCGCGGCGACCGAATGTAGAAATTCCGTAACGAAAAAACCTAACACAGCCGTGTATCGTCAGTTCATATTCGGCAAATATTTCATTAACATCAGATAGAAAATGTAAAGCCAAACTCGAACATTTTCCAATAACTTCAGCACTTGCTCTAACTATACATAAGTCGCAAGGTGGAACTTTTGACGAAATAGTATATGAGTATAATAAATCACCTTCTCGGGACCTCGTCTATGTTGCACTCTCCCGGATGACTTATATTGAAAATTTATATATTACGACAAAAAAATGATAATTCTGCATTTAAGTTTCATCATAATCGAAGGCAAGCTGCATCGACTACATTTTTGTGGCAAGAATTCAAAAGACTGTGTTAAAATAGTGTTCAGACGATAGCTCAAAGTGTCTTAGATTTCATTAGTAATACAAATGGCATTTCAATAATGACTTTCAATTGCCAAAGTCTAAATAGTCACAAATACGATTTACAAGATTCAGTTACGAGACAAACTAATGTGTTACTTCTTACCGAAACATGCATAACCTGCATGTATTGTAGGATAAATAAAAAAATATTTTGAATCAACAATATTATCTTCTTATTTCTGAATAGATGCTATGCAATAGCTTTACCGCGGCAGTCCTCGAGTGCCACACTTGTTTTTTTCTTCTTTTAATCTTCTAATGTTCTTCAAATTCGTGGTGTATGTAAAGTAGATATTACAAACACCCATTTTCAGAAGAACTTATGCGAAACACACATTCAGAATGTGTAAATTTTATTTCATTGCAATGTTATGCTCTAACATCATCGATTTCATGTATGTGAATCCTGATTCTTCACTTTCTTTTGTCGAATGATAAAGTTGCTAACATTTCGAATTGAAAACAAAAGTTGAACTGTAAATTGATTGGTAATTAGCAACTATATTATCTGTTCCGAGTAATTAGTGGAAATTCTCTTGGGATTCTCCAGCGGATTACCGCATTTAAGATTTCACCATTAATTTACTGTGTCCTTTGTATTTTACTTATTACTTACGTGTTCTGTGCAATGAAGTCATCTTGAAGTTGGGCAACTTTGGGCAATGTTTCGTCCGCCTTCAGAATGGGTAATGTCCTACTCAAATACTTCAGGTCATATTCCTTATCAGTTCACTGGAAATTGATTATACATGATTAGAATTTCTGATGCAGGGGTTATAATATGGAAGGTGATTCGTTCTTAAGAATATTTCAAAGAAAGACTTTGTCCGGTTCAAATGGAAGTGACAATTTTTCAAATGAAATTGAAAGAGGATATTCAGCATGTGACCGGAGAGGTGGAACTCTTTTCCATTTGGAATTCAGAAAACATCGGATTTGTCAAGCGAAATATCGAGAAAAAAAAAGTAGATGGGAGTATTCGATATCATGCTTGTTGTTTGTTGTTCCTATTCTAAATAACTTTAGCACAAACCGTTTTCACATTTTTGAAGTCGAAGATTGTAGAAATATTTTACATGTCTAGACTCTTGAAAAATTCGTCACAGGGTGTTCCAGATGTTGTGTTAAAAATTAAGATCAATAGTGGCTCATAACTTTGGTTTTCATATTAGAACCCAATTTTTTCATGATAATGTTCTACATTCTAACAAGTTGATGCTTCTAAAATTAATCATTCTTGAGTTGATAAGTAGTTTCGAGCTTTCACGACCGGATATACTGACATTAAGAGAGTCTTCTGGGCTTATTGGCCGTGGTCTATTAGGAATTATTTCACCTAACGTTTCGCCCACAACTGTGGTAGGCATCTTCAGATAATTCTTGGTCTGAGGTTGTAACTCGACCGCTGAATTTCCGTAAGTGATGCTGAATTCGATCCGTTGGCCCAACTTATTCTGTGATCATTGGCGGGAGAAGGTAGTGGGTTTAGGCGCGCGATGTTGATTGGTCCATCGCTCCCACTTCGTATTGGCTTGATTTTGGTGTTTTCTAACACCAGCAACTATGCGCTATGTACCAAAGGAGTTTCTTCCCTTCTGTTCATGTTGTTCTGATGTTTATATATCTCAATGGCTTCCGCATGTTCATCCTAGGATAGAAACTCTTAATGCTCGAATAGCCCTGCCTTTGAGAAAAAAATATTTTGTCCATCTGTTGGAGCCTCTTCCGCTAGTGCGGATTTTTCTGTCTGATTGAGTCGACAGCATCGTTTGCTTAATTCGCTTCGTTGTACAACGAAGCGAAGTATCAATACAAGAATTAAGAAGCATGAACGATGCTGTCGAGTATTCTGCAACGAGTATTAGACGATATTTTCTCTATTTCAGTCAAGTTTTGTGAAATAATCTCGAAATTCAAATAAAAATTCAGATTAGTGACTTCTGTATTGAGTCTTGGCAGTTGGTGTGACTCACGAAATTTGACATATCACGGAATTTGAATTGATTTGATTTGAAAATTCAGAGGATCGGAGGTCAGTACTGACAACCACCAAACGAAAAATATAACTGAGAACAATGTTGTTTATAAGTTTCATTACAGCCCTACTTTTAGTACTGTAATTAACTCATTGCAATACTGAAAAAGAGATTAGTATATAACATTACTAGCAAGGTTAGAAGGTTTTTACTGGCGAATGGAAGATATAACTGACAAGCCGCAGGCGAGTCAGTTACCTTCTTGAGCCAGTAAAACCCGTTACCTTGCATGTATTGTTTTATATTTTATTTTTTTCTCATTTGTAAAAAGGTAAGATAAATTCCAGAAAATTTTTAATAATTTGTCGCAAATGTCGAAAGCTATAGAAGCGTTGCCATGAACATGTCTGTTTATTTTTTTTACCTTTAATTTAGCGAAAGCGAAAATGAATGTACCAAAAGAAATTATTGAGGCAGCCAGCAGTGTAGCAACACGTTTTATTACCTGAAAAATCAGCTTCAATAAGGTACGAGCGAGAATACGACAACTTTAAAAAGTGGCAAAACAAAAAAGTGTGATTAGGGTAACTGAAGATGTTTTGTTGGTCTACTTGAATCAACTATCAGCTAGTTTAGTTGTCATTTGCAGATATCAGAAAGTAATAGCGTTTCTGAAACGAAAAAGCATTATACGCCAAAAAGGCCAAGGCATTAAGTAGAGAAGGGGCTGAACAATTTCTTTTACATGCCCCTGAGAACCAGTGGTTGCTGGCGAAAATTGTAAGAATATTTGGGATTTTTTGATGTTGTCGATGTGACGAAATTCTCTCCTTAAACATGAATGATGCAGAAGATATGAAAAAAATACGTTATTATGACATTGCGGCAAACAAAAAATTTAACAACAAGCAAATTCACAATAACCGATGATGGCTGCAGCTTCAAGCCCTGCATGATATACAGAAAATATGTAAATCTTCGGCCTCCCGGAACAGAAAGCCTAAGATTTTTTTTGACATACCAACATGGAAAGTGCATTTCCCTTAATGCTGGCCAGCACACTATTGGTGGTGTCCCAAAGCAAATAGCGACATTTTGGACAAATCCTTCAAAATGAAGTTAAGGGAGACTTTAAGAAATAATAAAAAAAAATTTAGGTTTAAAAGACCCAGAATTATGCACGGCCATTCTTTTCACAGAATTGGAGCCACTTTGGTTGCGGATTCGGGTGGAGATATTTTAGCACTAAAGCGTGCAGGAGGGTGGAAGAGCACCGAAATTGCGATGAGTTATATCGATGATTCGGTCAACAAAAAATCGAAATGTCTAGCAAATTATTTGGTAGTAAGGAGAGTACAAATGTTCTGCGGTCCTCGAATTCAGCAGTTTCTGAGTCAACAGATCGTTCATCATCATCAGTATCAACTCTTTCATCATCAATAATATGTGTTACTGGAAATGACAATTGTACTATGATTTTCAACATATATGACGATAATACAAAATTTTCTAATGTAAATAATACTACTAACTTGTGAAAATTTTGCAAGTTAACCGTCAGTTTTACAAGCTAGTGACTTGAATAAATAAACTTTCTTGATTAATATTGTGTTTTTGGAAACTGAAGTTCACAACTGAGAAACGAATAAAGATATTTTTAGAACAATACTCACAATGGATATGATGAACCAAGTACATTTTGACCCATTGGATTCCTGGGTATGAAACCTTTGTTCAGATCGCCGCAAAGGTTGTTGTGGGACATATGAGGAGTCTTGTCACTGTCTTCCCTGCAGTCCACACTTGCAAACGTATAGGGTGGGGGTCTAACTGTTGGAGGTTCAGCATTTGGGGACTCCACAAAAGCGTAATACCCTTCTGGAGGTTCTTCAGAACTCGAACTCGAAATCGAATTGCTGAAGGACTCCTCTGACAAAGGATCTGCCTGTATAACCAGAACTAGGAGGTTCTGTAAAGAAGACAAAATTAGTAAACGCGATAAGATTGTAAAGATGAAATGTCATTAAAAAAAAAAATACTTTCCATTTTCCGTTCTTTTTCATTTGGTTTGAACTTACAGAATGCCTTGATTGGTCAGTTGTTATTTAATGAACATATTTCAAATATTGTAAATTGAGAACTCGAAGAAATAACACATTGTTTTTGATTTCTTTCAGGTTCGTAAGTTATTATTTTAAGATATTAGAGTTTGTTTGTTGAATAAATCTTTCAGATTGAAGACATCAA
>CM076607.1:129000736-129197891 GCA_038502775.1 Hippodamia convergens
ATGGAGAAATTCTTCATTTACAGGTTTTTCAGGATCTTATAGTAACTGAAAACTATTTTGCATTTCATTCAACTGTTTACCCTATCTGTATAATTAAAGTTAATTGAAAACCTTCTTTTACTATTCGAATTATAATGGGACGAATGTATCAAGAAAAAATATTCAATGCATAACATTGAATTAATTGTATATTTTAATTCGTGTCATTCGATAATGAGAATCGACGATAATTCGAAAAATTTCAGAGCTTGAAAGATTTTGTTCAGATCTGACCCAGCTGCCTTGGTTATGGTGAATTTGAGTCAATATCCTCACTCAAGTGGAACGGTTTATATAAAGAAAGGTACTGAAACAAATATTCTGAAGAAAAAATCCTGCACATACCAATTGAGTGATGAATGTCGTTAACCGATCGACGAAATGATGATTTTTCTCCACAATTCAATATTTCGTCTATACTCCAATAATATTTCATTTCATATATAATTTTCAGACTTTTTAAAGCTCTCTAACAATTTCATAAAATCATGATAAAGCGTCATCTCATGTCGACATAATCTGTTGTGACACTAATCCTGGTAACATCTTGTTGGACCACTAACTTAACTATTACCACCTTTACAATGAATATTCGTTTACCAATTAGTTTATTTTAATAAGTGTGGAGTTTCTATAGAACGTTCATGTAATGAGAAATTCTGAATTCTCTACGCTGCGCTTGTTTAATAGGAAGCCAAAGTTTACCCAACTGTGAGTCTTCTAATTGGAAACGATATTATATGGCGCTTGAATTCAGCCCTTCCAGTAAATTGCCGATTCGATCGAAAACGCTATGTACATCCCATGAAATAATGCTGGGAAAATATGTTCCATTGACACACAATATGCTACTTCTGTTTTTCATAATTTGAGGATGAAGTGGGCCTACTTGTCTTCAAACATACCAATACTTTGAAAAACGCCAACACATCAATGTATTCCAAATTTGATGTAAATATTTTCCGATCGATGATTGATCGAAAACAATTTAATTCGAGAGGTATGTGTTGGGGACAAAGCTGCGCTTACTGATAGCCAAGGCATTACTATTTGGAATTGTAAACAATTAGCTGATAAATTTTTTTCCATACATGAATTGATAGTGGGTTGAAACATGTTAGATAAGATTAAAAATATGTTGACTTTTTCGAAAATGGGTGCTCGTCATATTTTGCAAAAACGAGATTATAGAAATATTTTGTACTGGACTTATGGTGTGAAGCAAAATTTATCCAAAAACCGTCTTGCAAAACTTGTAGACTCAAATGTCTCATCCAGAGATAACAGAGAAAAAAGATTGAAAACGAAGCGACTGCATATACCTTAGCGACATCTAGTTATTCCCAGTTCATTCATAAATATTTGAAAGCGACAGTTCATCAATATTCTGAATGATGATGAATAAGAAACACGTAGTGTAGCTCAGTGGATAGAGCTCTGACTCGCAATCGCGAGGTCTGAGTTCAATACAAGCCTTGTGTAGAAATTTTCTAGTAAATATACATTGGTTTTGTCGCATGGGATGTTATTTTCTAGGCTCTATATAATCGAAATTATAATTTCCATCATTGCGGAATTGTCAGAAAAGTTGAGAGAAAAGGAACTTACCCACGTCGGAACCATGAACAAAAAAAAAAAACACCATCGGTTCCTCTACCACAACAAAAAAAAAAACCGAATTCAACTTTGGATGGTTTCACAAAAAAAATAACGTTGGTAAAACACGTCCCAAAGAAGAACAAAGCTACTGATATCTCCAAAGCACCATACATAATATTGAAATTAATTTTCACATAAACTTGAAATTATTGTATTCCACAATTCAACAAAAGTAAAGTCCATACTTTGGATGAAAAGTGTGCTAAAAATCCTACCATCAGTTGTTCTTAGAGATGGCCAATGGTGAATTTTTTCAACTTCTTGTTAAAAGCAGTGTTATCCCTTCCTGAGTTCAATAAATCTGGAGTAATGAAAAAAATTTTAAAAAAAGGAGAACATCTTTCATTTGCTCATCCAGAATTGAGAGAAAGACATTATTATAACTTTGAAAAAATTGTCATTAGCGGTATTTGAAATGAACTAGAAACTGTTGTGAATATTTAAGGTGTTATATTCGAAATATTCACTGCCTGCAATTTTTGTGTTATTTGAGGTTTATTTGAATGATTTTTGTAATTGTTATCCCTGATATTTCTATGTTTGAGAATATAAAATATTCTGTTATTTCATGAATGCGTTTTCCATTGATTGTATAATTTTTGGAGGCCCTAAGAAAATGAACAGCAATTCAAGTCTCAACATATTCCTTGAAAATTGTACAACTTTGGATTGAAATAAAGAAACACAGAATAGTTCATTCTTTCATTGGATATCAGATCTTGATGAAAAACAGGTATTTTCATAAGAATATCAGCATTAAGTATACATTGCGCAAACAACTTAACGAACATTATGGAAATCTCAAATTTATTCAACAACTGAAGGTGTTCTCAATGATAATTATTTTTTATCAGAATCATGTATGCATATGTTATCCACTTTCAACGTTTTTCTTCAATACAGATGTTTTTTTCCCAGCAGGAATGAAAAAGATGATATTATCAGATTTTGAATGTATTAGCTCCATTCTAATATCCGTTGTTCTCCATTAATTCTAGTGATCAATACTTTCTCTTTCGTTTGATTTTCTAAATAAATCCCTATGCAACGCGAAACACGCAATTTGACCCAAGAAGAATGTGCCCAAGCAGTAGTTTTGCGAGAAGGAGGGTGGACATACACAAGAATTGCAGAAAGGTTTGAAGTTTCCAATATAAGTGTGTCCAGAATGTTGCAACGATTCAGGGAGACAGGTATGAATGTCCGAAGACCAGGACAGGGTAGACCACGAGTAACAACTGCCATTCAAGAACGTTACTTGCGAGTTTCTTCATTGAGGTAACGGCTTGCAACCGCTCGCCTCCTTCAAAATCAGCTTGAGCAAACTAATGGGGGACAAATTAGCGCTCAGACAATAGGAGATCGCCTCAGAGAATATTATTCAAGGCCTCGTGTCGCGGCAAGAGGCCCAGCTCTCACCCCAGCCCATTGAAGGGCGCGTTTGGATTTTGCGAGAGAGCATATTCATTGGGAAGAGGCCGATTCGGAATTAGTTCTCCTGACAGATGAGTCTAGATTCTGCCTCTACCATTGTGATCGACGTTCACTTGTATACAGACGTCCACATGAAAGATATGCTCAGTGCAATTTCCTGAATACTACTGGTTTCGGAGGAGGATCAATTATGGTATCGGGGTGGAATATCTTTGACTGCTCGCACAGAACTAGTGGTCGTTGATAATGGGGGGCTATGAATGCTGATTAGTATATGAGGAACATTCTTGAAGAGCATGTAGTGCCATTTGAGCCATACATTGGTGAAAATTTCATTTTTATGGACGATAATGCAGACCCCATCGTGCGCGCATGGTTGAAGAAGTTGAAGTCTCTCGAATGGAATGGCCAGCAAGAAGTCCAGATCTCCATCCGATTGAGCAGGTTTGGGACAACCTCAATAGAAGGCTGAGAAGTTCAGAAAATCATCCAGCTACTCTTAATGACTTAGGAGTCCAACTCGGAGAAATCTGGAAAGGATTAGATCAGAACATTTTAAGATGAATCATTTCGAGTATGATTCCTCGTTGCTGAGTTGTAATTAACGCAAGGGGTGGAAAAACCAAGTATTAAATCACTTATCAGCATTTCAATATTTTGAAAATTGTTTATTTCTCTTCTTTCACATAAGATTCGGTGAAATCCGGAATTTTTCCTCCATTTAATGTGTCCTGTTCCGTTCAAAATCTTCCTGAGAGAACATAAAAAATAAGTTATAAAGTCAATGTAGAGTTAACCATGAAAATTGACATTTTCCGAATGTGCGTTAATTTTTTTGCGCAGTGTACACGGTGAAAGCGCTAATACATTTGGACTACGGTAGTTAAGGGTCAAATATCACAAAATCTACTTCGAAATAGGTTCCGCGCATTTGAAAAGATTTTCGGTTAGATTAACTCGGTACTCGCTTACCGTTGAACATGTTTTCACGAATATGGCAGAATATAATTCGTCCAAACAGATGTCATAAAATAGCGCTTCAATAATAATCAAGGTAATGACTAGACTGATTGTAACCCAAGCCATTGCATTAAAAACATGAATGATATCGTCCATACGAACGTATTTCAAACGTATAATATGTCCATTTGATGAAATCAATTTTGGCTCAAAACATCATAAAATCCAGCCTTTTTCCCAATTATACTCTGTATGAGGCAGTGGGTAACGAATACATCATAACCAATATCAAATGCAATCGATCGAATGACGAGGACGAATATTGAAAATGGTGGAAGAACCGAAATCAACCATTGTGTGTTGTGTAAGGAATTCAAACAGTACTGGGTTCAGAATTAAAGAGAACCCAATGAATGGCCTCCATTATGTGGTTGAGTCATCAATGCGTTGGAATTGGATCCCTATCTGCATTCCCATTGAATCGGTTTTCATCTCCATTGGTGTTTCCGCTTTTACCATTTTGAGGTTATGACGGAAAATATTTCAGTGGCATGAAACGACTTCGAAACACAGAAAATCGGTAGGACATTATTGTTCCATACAGGGAAAAATATTTCAAGCATAGATATGAATTTTTGTTTTCATATTTTCTCTCCACCTACCCTATATTCATTTCTCTCATCAATCCCAGTCTGAAAATAATTTGAAATCCTCATTGTTCAACCTTTACGTCATTGAATAAGTAGAATTATTTTCAATATGTTGTACGGATATATCATTATACAGTTTGAGGACTTATGAAATAAAATCCTCAAGTTCTATGGGAATGAAATAATGAACACTTATTGGCTTTTTAGTCGATATGCAAATATACAGACACAAAGCATGTTCATCTCAATCCATTTTTATCTTGAACGCCGGTATACACTCCCGTCAATAAATTCCGGACAGGCAGAATTTTTGTCAAATTCAACACCCTGTATCTTTTTCGTATTCCAGGTATAGTATTGGGTCTTGTTATATTAACCTGAAATTTACTTCGAAAATACCTGGTTTATCCGTTATACAGAGAGAAACAAAACCCTTTTTTACCCTCCATTTCCAAACATTTTAAAATATGAGAATACCTTATCAACTAGCAAAGATAAACAAACATCTGAAATTACTAATTGCTTCTGGGGGAAGCAACAATTTATGTTGATGCAGAACAATGCTATGCCTCACGTTGCACGGGTTGTAACAGTATACTTTGAAGAGGCGAATATTCAACGATTCGTGTGGCCAGCCAGAAGTCAGGATTTAAATTCAATTGAACCTGTATGAGACCTAGGTGGACATGTTCTCAATCGGCAGCCCACTACCTTGCCCGATTTATGAACAGCCCTTCTTGAAAAACGTGAAAATATTCCCCCAGAAGCAATTCGGAAATGCATTGAATGTATGCCACATCGCATGGTTGAAGTGATGAGAAAGCGAGGTGGAAATACACGCTATTAATTTTTAGATGTTTTTGTATGTTTGCTAGTCGATAAGGTGTTGTAATGTTTTGAATTGTTATAAAAACTGGAAAAATGCAACACTGAAGGGAAACAAGGTTCTGTTTCCCCCTGTATAAGGGATGAACTACAGATAATTTTGAAGAGTAAATTTCTGATTAATATTACAAGACCCAATACTGGTAAAAGTTTCAACAAAATCGCAGCACCACGAAAAAAGATATACGGTGTTGAATTTGACAAAAATTTTGGCTGCCCAGAATTTATTGACGAGGAGTATATTTTCATATTTTTTTCAAGGTACTCAACCTTATAACTACACAGCGTTAGCATATTTCAAAGAAAGACGAGCCATAAATACGAAATACAAGAAATTGAATATTTCCTACTTCCAGGTTCACAGAAAATGATATCAAATTTTTTTTTCAATATGAAAACTATTTTTTTCACCTATAAAATTCTGCGAAATAAATGAACAAAGCTCGATTCGAATGTTAATATCTCTAAGATTATTGCTTAAAAATTATTTCTAGCTTATATCAAAAACATGCCAATTCTTCTTCTTCGTTAATTTAAAATTTCATTGGGAATACAAAGTGTTGATGCAATCCATGTCAGTCACATCGACACTGATTTTCTTTCAATGACGAACCATTGTTTATTGCTCATTTTGAGAAAATATCTAAATAATAAATTCAGGAAAAAAATGACTTATACAAATCGTCATAAATTATGTATGTAATTGAGAGGTTAGGTAATCTGAGTACAAGTCCTGATAAGTCGCGTTGTCATACAAAATCATAACTGTATAAGTAGACTTATTTAATTTTCACTCAAGGTTCAGAAGATATCAGTGCACTCATCTCATATGGATTCATCCGGAATTCCTTCCCAGAATTCTCCGATTTGGATTCCTGAGCCATAAAGAGTAGCTGGATGATTTCCTGAACTGCTCATCCTTCTATTGGGGTTGTCCTAAACCTGCACAATCGGATTTCTTGCTGGCCATTCCATTCGAGAGACTTCAACCTCTTCAAGGTACTCCTGAACGATGCGCGCACGATGGGGTCTGGCATCATCGTCCGTAAAAATAAAATTTCCAACAATGTATGAGGCAAATGTCACAACATGATCTTGAAGAATATTCGTTTGATACTTATCAGCATTAATAGCTCCATTATCAACGACCACTAGATCTGTGCTATTCAGGAAATTGCACTGAGCATATCTTTCATGTGGACGTCTGTATACAAGGGAACGTCGATCACAATGGTAGAGGCAGAATCTAGGCTCATCTCTGAAAAGAACTCTTTCCCAATCGGCCTCTTCCCAATGTATATGCTCTCTCGCAAAATCCCCTTCTATGGGCTGGGGTAAGAGCTGGGCCTCTTGCGGCGACATAAATCCTTAAATCATATTCTCTGAGGCGATTTCTTATTGTGCACCCCATGAGTTTGCTCAGGCTGATTTTGAAGCAGGTGAGTGGTTGCAAATCGTTGTCTCAACGAAGAAACTCTCAAGTAACGCTCTTAAATGGCAGTTGTTACCCGTGGTCTTCCCTGTCCTGCCCTAAGGATATTCATACCTTTCTCTCTGAATCGCTGCAACATTCTGAACACACTTGTATGGGAAACTCCAAACCTTTCTGCAATTCTTGTGTATGTCCACCCTTCTCCTCGCAGAACTACCGCGTGTGCACATTCCCCACGGGTCAAATTGCATGTTTCTCGTTGCATAGCGATCGAGTGTAGAAAATCAAACGAAAAGAAAAACTATTGATAACTAGCATTGATGGAAAACAACTGATTTCAGAATGGAGCCAATACATTCAAAATCTGATAATATTATCTTTTTTCATTCCTTCTGGGAGGAAACATCTGTATTGAGGAAAAACGAGGACAACATATGCATGCATAATTGTAGAATAAATTCGAGATTTTTATAATGTGCGATGATTTTTTTGCGCGGTGTATATTGCCATATCTCGTCATTAAAAGGCTTATAGTCCTCTTTTCAAGTACCCTATAATTAGTATCATAATAATAATACTATCACGCTTCATATTTCATTGAGGCTGATGTGTTTTCTCTTGATCATTTGAGAATTTTTTAATCATTTATTCGAATGAATAATTATAAACACTGATAGTTACAGTGGTGCTAAAAAACTAACAATACGAAGAAATAAAAAAAAATGTAACAATGCTTCTGGAACATAAATCGAAAAAATAAAGAATATATCAAATACTCGAATACAAATTGAACCAATAAATAACAGAATGAATACCCTATTTCTGATGTGGGAAAAATCTTGTATGCCTTCTCAGATCTCGAAGGAGTTATAGGATCAATTATTTTCAAAGTTGTGCTACAAGTCACTTCATCAGGTAGAAAATACCATTTAATTTTTACATTCAAGTTTCGGAAAAAGTTATCTAGATTAGTCAATCTTACTTTTAATTAATCCAGCTAACAATTGGACGAAATCTGTTCAGACGTCATATTGAAGAAGCAAAATCAGCCAAACTTTTATGAATCATAACTTCAATCATTCCCTATGGACATTTCGTATTTCCCTCAACAATCTACTTCCTTCGGAGTACGAGGTTTTTTGCAGATCCATTCAGTCTATGAAAAATATCGAGATATCATGTAATCATCAAACGGCCATCAGGAGTTTTCCACACGAGTCGCTTTCTTCGGAAAAGCTGAGGCAGTTACAACCACGATCGATTCTTATCATGGGGTTTTATCGACTGCTGGGAAAATGTGAAAAGTTTGTTATGGGATCTCATTCATCATCCTTCTCCGAAATTAGAGTTTCCTCGCCACATCCATGAATTGACGACGCATACGGAAATTTTTCGATTGCGATGTTCGGATATCGGAGTTGTTTGCCAAAGTTGGAATTTCCTCTCGTGATATTAGGTGATTCATTATTCCAGCACTGAAAATAACGCTCGAATATAAGAGAAAACATTCTGGGAATATCCTTCTGAGTTTTATTTTGCCCCTTTAGTTGTGTCACTCTTGTGAACAAATTTATTATTCTTGTGTGATAGAATGACAATTCTCGGAATATGTCTTAGTTTTTGCTCCTGAAAAATATTCTGTTTTCTTGTGTTATAACATGTTTGGTTGAATCACCCTGTACTTTTTTGTTTCAATATATATTTTACCTATTATTTTAGCTCTTCTCACTCACAGAAATAGGATTAGAACTACTCCGAGTTCGAAAAATAAAGAAAAATTCAATGAAATCGTTTTGGAAATATTCCACACTGAAATACAATGGGCACAGCACTGAAAGACGAAGAAGAAATTATCCCATTTGAAAAATTGATTCAGAAAGACAGACTCTCAATGAATATTGATGTCTCGAGTTTTCATTATGAAGTTGTTCGTTTGATCACAAAAAATTCACTACTGCCCTGACTCTTTCCCCATGAATTCACAGGGATCATCATTTTTTTAGACACATTCACGTAAACTGCTTTCAAATGAAGTCTTATGACAGATGGTTCTATTTATTTCGTCTTTCTTCTGAACGTTTACTACCTTCTTCACAACTAAATGAGACTTGAAAGCAAATTGGTGTTGAACAAAAAGTTATATGTTCAAGAGACTTGAGTTTTGCTAGGGAATTATACATTGGAATCTTTCGTATCAGCTCAGAGACGCCATTTATTTCTATGATAAACAGACTCCTAAGTATGACATCAAAGTTTGTGATCCCCTAGGAATTCGACCTTCTAGCATTAGTGTTATCCACGATTCAAGCAACCTTTTACTATAATTCCAATTATTCGAGTGAACCATCCATCTGATAATCAGTTTAAATATCAATGGATTTCATACGCTACTGTATTTCCAATTGGCAAATTATCCAAGAGCATAGTGGACATATATTACGATTTCGCCATTCGTGCCAACCGTATAATTTCAGCGATGTTAAATCCAACTATAAAACAGATAACCGATAATGAAAAGTGACAAATTGATGACATCATTGGACACCCATGGGGCTCTAATAGTTCCTGATTGCACGGAAATTAGATAGACGACGGTTTGAGCTGAATTTTCCCCCGATAATAATACTTTGGTGTTACGTGTACCCTAACAAAACCAACCCTATTTGCGGAATATGTCGTTTATTCGGATTTGAAGTGATTCGAAAATTGATAGGATCGGGAAAAAAACGAAAAATATAACTGAAAATATTGGTGTAATCAAAGATTATAGAGTTAGAAAACGCCCTTATATCTGTAGTACTGAAATCCGACTACGATTTTTGGCTAGTCTCTTACTTTTGGCACCTAGAGGGCGCTGGAAGCATCGATCAGTACAGGAAACTATTTTAATGGGTGAGAAATTCGAATTATACTCCTAATGAATTTCCATCAAACTGAGTATTCTTCGTCGAGCTTTTAAAGAAACATCGTGATCGGTAAAAACAAAAGCAGGGTTCCACTTTTTGATCAGTATGATATTTTCCATCTACACATTGTTTTGAATCAAATGAAATACGCTTCTGGATTCTTTATATTTTTATTTGAAATGATTGTGTTAAGTCAACAATTTCGAGAACTTATTCATATAGTGAACTCTCGATAAATTTAACATCGATAAGTAGAGGAGTTGTTCTGGACCCGATTCATACATATCTTACATACCCAGTGTATTTTCCATGAGTCTAGAAGTCCTAGTAGATAAGTCGAACTGCTGAAAGGGTCGTCAAGAGAACCTCCATTTCTTTAAGTCGTTCTTCTAACACCATTGTCTCTACGAGTGGAACTTTATGATCAAATGAATGAGACCGAAGAATATTCGATTCACAAAAATACGATTTTTCGACCTCTAAGGACATGTTAACAGTGCTAAGACGCTCGTTTCTCATTGATGATGATTGCGTGTTTACCTGACCTGAGATTTTCTCTCGATGAAGTGAAGCCTTACATAAATAACTCGAATGTTTGATGAGTCGAACAATAAATAAGTTGAACAGTTCTTTTGGTCCCTAGGAGTTCGACTTAACTAGAGTCCACTGTATATATTAGGCAGAATGTTTGAACAACGATGAAAAAAATATCAGAGGTGTACAACAAAACCTGTAGGTCAGCCCAGCAAGAGTTTTTCATACGTTATCCAGATAAATATATTTTTGCCTTGAAAACTCTTTCCATTTGACAGCACTGAAAATAAAAAGCAATGAGCAAGACAGATACATGATACGAGTTTCAAAACGTACATTTCCATTCTGTTTGGTCATGAAAGGAATGCACAGTCAGGATTATTCTTTCCATTATTTCGATAATTAATCACCATGCATTTTGAACGTCGGCCAGTTTTTAATACAAAATTTATAACAGACACAAGCAAAAATTGTAGAGTGAGCTAGTTGCTACTCTTGTAGATTTCGAGTTATTTCATCGAAAAATACTCTATAATCTTATTCCGTAATAAATTTACTACAGCACTACTTTTAGTGCTGTAGGCAATGATACTGAAATAATAGTATATTCTAAAACAAGTTGCAGAATGAGCTCCTATTCCAACACGAATGCGAAGTACGAAAACGGGCGACGAAGGAGCGAGTTTTCGATAGCATGAGTGTTGGAATTGCCTTCTGCAACGAGTATTAGACGGTATTTTCTCTATTTCAGTCAATTTTTGTGAAATACTCTCGAAATTCAAATGAAAATTCTGATTAGTGACTTTTGTATTGTATCTTGGCAGTCGGTGTGACATACGAAATTTGACAGATCACGGAATTCGAAACTTGATTCAATCGGAGGTCAGTACTGACAATCATGAAACGAAAAATAGAACTGAAAATAATGCTGTAATGAGTTTCATTACAGCACTACTTTCAGTACTGTAATGAACTCATTACGATACTGAAATAGAGAAAGAAATAGTAACGAACAACCAATTTCAACATTTTGTCTTAGGTAGTGAGTTTGTGAAATAAGGACTTGTAGAAAATATATGAAAATGTTCATTGTTGGATTAATAATATAAAATGCATGGGTCATATGAGATCTACATATATATTATATTCTTATGCAGGGTGGTCATTTGAAAACGACGAAAACCGACGAGATTACAGACGAAATAAATTTATTCGATAGAAATGCTCGGACAGGTCGATTTCTGTTTCGAGGAGGACAACTTAAGATGTAGGTTACGGACGCATAGCGCTTCAACCCTTGCTACTACCCCCAATTTATGAATAGGGAAGATGGGGTGAGTGTTACCTCATTTGAAAGGTATTTTTATACTGATTTCAGCACAGTAATTGTTTTTTCATTTCATGCATTAGTTCTCGAAATATTCTTGACTAAGCATTTGAAAATGAAGTGGTGTTTTCATGGCACTTGTAGTGTTGTTTTGTGAAAACCCTTTCAAATGAGGTATCACTCACCCCATCTTCCGTATTCAAAAATTGGGGGGTGACGGTTGTAGAAGCAAGGGTTGAAGCGCTATGCGTCCGTAACCTTCATCTCAAGTTGTTCCCCTCGAAACAGAAATCGACCTGCCGAGCATTTCTATCAAAAAAATTCATTTCGTCTGTTCTCGTCTGTTTCGTTTTTAAATGGCCACCCTGTATAATTCTTCATGAAAATAATTGTCTTTAGAGCAAGTTAGCCTGTGGCTTGCCACGTCTTTCTTATACATGAGATGAAAAAAAAAAAAACTGGATGTTTCAAAATGATTACCAAATCAGAATCTGACGTGTTTTACTGAACTGAAGACATTTTTTCAATATTATTAACTTGCGGAAAGTTACTGCTTCATGAATTGATACCTGCAAATCATTGACTGCGATTCATTTCAAACTCCAGATTATATTTCTCTTGAACTTAATCTTTTTTTGTTACAGGAATATGCAACTCTCATATGGAGGAGGACAATTCAAATGACTTAGACAACGAAGCCGACTTAGAACCGATGATTATAGATAGAGGACCATATTTCGAAAGAACTGTTTCGAAAAATGTGACTGCTTTAGTTGGAAAAAGCGCTTATATGAACTGTAGAGTTAGAAACTTAGGCAATAGGACGGTGAGTACTAGATGTAACTTTATTTCATGTATGTATTTTTTCTCGACCTATTGCATCTCAATAAATTCAAATGAAAAAGAGAAATTTTCGGGGAGGGAAAATCAACAAAAATTCCAGATTTTGTATTTTTGTTTCAGAATACATGACTTTGAAGAATACAATATTTTCGAGGCAAAATCTACTTCGGGTTTTACAATTCGTTATATTCTACACTAATTTTATGTATGATATGTGCAACCAGACAAGATATAGCCTAATTTCTGTTTTTTTTTTGTCAGAAATGTTGTCGCAAATTGGTGCGCCATACATTTTATGTTACTCAACAATCGTTTTGAATTTTGCGCACATACGTCATTTTGATATGAAAATATTTTGGGAATTTTGTGCCGTATGTTACAAATTTTGTGCCCATTCAGTTTTCGGAATATTTCGAAATTTCAATATGTCACCAACTTGACGCTGTGACATATGTTGAATTATGGAATTTTTTTTGATAAATTGTGCCCATTTGTGACGTGAGTTACGAATTTTGTGCCAATTCAGTTTTCGAGATATTTCGAGTTATCACTATGAGTCACCAACTTGCCGCTCTGACTTATATATGGAATTTCGGAATTTGTTTTTTCTCGATCGATTGTACTCATTTTGTGCCGTTTATCAATAATTTTGTGTCCATTCAGTTTCCAAGATATTTCGAGTTTTCACTGTGATATCAACTACTTGAGGCTGTGGCCCACAGATGGAATTTTTATTTTTTTTCCCATGAATTATGCTCATTTTGTACGAATTTGTACCGTTTATTGTGAATGGCACAAAATGGTACAAATTGGTACAAAATGAGCACAATTCATAGGAAGAAGAAAATTTCAAAAATTCCATATATGAGTCACAGTGTCAAGTTGGTGATATCACAATGCAAGATTCAAATATCTCCAAAACTGAATTTGCCCAAAATACGTTACTTACGGCACAAATTGGTACAAAATAGGCACAATTCATCGAAAAAAGAAAATGTACAAAATTCAATAAGTGAGTCACCATCTTGTCGCTTTTTGACTCAGTGAAAACTCGAAATATCTCGAAATCTGCATGGGCACAAATTTCGGAACTTACGTCACAAATGGGCACAATTTATAGAAATTTTTTTTATCCATGATTCCACATATGTCACAGCGTCAAGTTGATGACTCATTGTGATAACTCGGAATATCTCGAAAAATGAATGGACACAAAATTCATAATATGCTGTATAAATTGATACAAAATGAACACATTCCATGAGAAAAAGAGAATTTATAATATGGGACATCACAGTGAAAATTCAAAATATCTCGAAAATTGATGTGCACAAAATTCTAAACATACGGCACAAATTGGCACAAAAAATCGAAAAAAAAATTTCCAAAATTCCATATCTGAGTCACCGCTTGACTCAGTGAAAACTCGAAATATCTCGAAAACTTAATGAGCACAAAATTTATAATAAACGGCACAAATTGCCATAAAATGAGCACAATTTATTGAGAAAAAAAAATTCCAAATTTGCATATATGAGTCAAGTTGGTGAAATCACAGTGAAAACTCGAAATATCTCGAAAACTGAATAGGCAAAAAATTCGTAACACACGGCACAAATTGGCACAAAATGGGCACATTTTATCGAAAAAATTTTTTTCTAAAATTCCATATATGAGTCACAGCGTCAAATTGGTGACTCATAGTGAAAACTCGAAATATCTCGAAAACTGAATGGGCACAAAACTCACGGCAAAAATTGGCACAAAATAGGCACAATTTATCGAAAACAAATTCCAAAATTCCACATACCTATGAGTCATGTCGTCAAGTTGTGACTCATATTAAAATTTCGAAATATCTCGAAAAGTAAATAGGCTCAAAATTCATAATATACAGCACAAATTGGCAAAAAATGGGCACAAAATTCCCAAAATATTTTCACATCAAAATTTCACTAGTGAGTCACCAACCTAGTGTAAAACTGCACGAAGAATTCGAGTATGAGTATGTTTAAATTAACAGGGTGTTTCATTTGGAATACCGGAGACCACATTCGTTTTCGTACGAAGCGGAAATAGATTCAGCATGAAAATATTCTACAATTGAAGTACAAATACTCTGAAACAAAAATTCAACACCTTGAATTTGTATAACAATTCCTTTCTCTGAATCAAATACATGAGGAAAAAACTCTGTATTTAGAGCAGTTACACTTCCTAGTTTTTAAAGAAGTATTATCCTTCCCCTCTCATCTTTATCAAAAATATATCAACTCTCATGATTTGCTTCGAAAAAAAAAGACCTGGTATCCGCATGAATGCTGACAGTCATGAGTGAAGAATTCAGAAGACTGTCGCTAAATAAATTGTTCAAATGAAAATCCCTTGAGAATTTCCCGACACATCTACCCAAAATAGAAATTAAATAATATAATGATTGAATAGTTTATGGCTTTCACGACCACATATATTGACATTGAAAGAGTTTTCCTAACGTTTCGCCTATTTTCTTGGTCTAAGATGGTACCTCGAATTCTGAATTTCTGACATTTTAGAACTGGCAATGATATCTGTATCACTTTTCATCAGCTTGAACTTTGTCTTTTCAAATATCAGCAACCAAGCGCTTTAAGACAAAGGGTTCTCATTCTATTCATGTAGTTTATTATTATTTCATTTTCATTTTTTATTATCGACTTTTTTGACAAAATATGAAAACTCTCGACATGCGAAGTTTATCCTAAGGCTACTCTTACACTTAACCTATTATTATCAATATTAAAAGATTTCAATGGCTTCCATTTCTAGCCTGGGAAAGTAACTTTTGATTAAAAAAAAAAATCTCTGCCTTCGAGAAAACAATATTTTTTCCATCTCTATTCGTTCAGACCTGTGACTTTCTCATTAAATATTTTTTCCATAAAATTTTTCTCATTTGATATATTTCTTGAATTTTTTTTCGATTGATTGCCAACGGAACAACTTTGTCATTTGGAATGTATGGCTGCTGGGTTGAAGATAAAATCGTTATTTTACGCTCCTACCGTCCTCAGCCATTTCAAAACAGTCGACATATCTTTGAAATCAAATCGGAAGCAGTGAAGTGCAAGTCTTTATTCGTAGAAAAGCAATCCGAAAAAACACACTTTGTCCATCAATGGTTCACTCCGAGAACGAAACGAACAAACTCATGGAAACGATAAATTCCTCTTCATGGCCATTATTGCGAATCGAACCGTGAACAAGCATTTCTTCTGACTTGACTGTGACTCTGAAACGAAAAGAATTAATGAAATCCAGTGGTGTAAAGTACTAGATTCAATAATTTGATTCCAGTATATCGTGACCTTGTTCGTGCAGAAATAAAGATCTCATGGTGAATTCATTGGGGTTTACGTACTTGCAGATACTATAGGGTTTAGAATTGGTAGATTTCTGAATTGAAACCCTTACCGTGGAGGGATTAAAAAAATTTGGACGATGAATATGAGATTCTACGAAACGATTTATCACTTCTGAGATTATTACTGGAACAAGTATTTATATGGGTTGTATCCTCCCTGTTGAAATGAAAAAAAAAATGAATAATGCATGGGGATTTAGGGTCAGAGTTAAAATCTAATGGAGTGAAAAAGGATGTCCACATTTCTTTTAACATGTATCGGAGCTATGACGCCACATTGAAAGTTGAATCAAGGTGAAACCAGCATATCTCACTCAATGACAACATCTGATATCATTTCTTCAACTTCATGTTGAAGATCTTTGAGATAAAGAATTGAAAATGTTATTCATTTTGGTGATTACATGCTATTTTGTAGTGATCTATGTTTGAAAAAATAACATTATAATTCTGTTACATTTCTGCAAATACTGCAAACCAAAGTGTATGCATTTTTTTTTTCGCAAAATTCTATTCAGAAACTAAATAGCGTCAAATGAAAAGTGGAACAACAATGACAGAAAAATAATCTCTAATAATTTGTTCTCATTGAATATATTTCAAACAAAAACCACCATTGATAAATGATAAAGTCATCCAATGTAAATATTCTATTTCATTATTATTTTTCAAATTTCTCGGACTTCGCTGTGAGAAATAAAAAAAAAATAACTCCATTAGATGAATATGGTCAGTTACCTACGGGAATTATTCAAACATTAGGCATTCAATCTGCAAAATTCCAATTTCTATGCTTCGAGTTGAACAACACACCATTTCATTCAAGAGATACTCGAGTTCATCCACAGAATTTGAATAAACCATTTGGTGTAAATTAGGACCACTGAAATTTTCGATTACTGACTCCTCATATATTTTAATAGCAGCGGAGCAATGTGGGCAGCACTTGAGCATAGGCCATCTCTTATATTGCAGAACTCTAATTTGGTTGCTAGTTCATTCCAGGAACATAACCTGCTTCAACTGCGAATAAAACACAATATGGTAATCTGTGATCGAAAATATAAATTCAAGAATAATTGAATTGAAACTAGAAGAAGATTGATATGAGAATAAATTGGTAGCTTGAATTTCAAGAATTTTAGAGAAATTTACATTTCGGCACAACCGAGACATATACTCAATTAGATGAAATCTTTAGTTTAGTTATATTTTTGTTTGAAATTTATAATCACCTTTTTTTTCATTCTTATATTTCGAAATTTAATTCAATTTCCATTGAATGCACACATAAAACTACCTTTTATACTTTCGAATCTACTGGGGTTATTCGTAAGAAAAAAATTACCCCCTATATTTTTCTATTTCATCAAATTTTTCAGGGTTTTATATTTTATATAAACCTTGTCGTAAAGGAGTCTAAAAATATTTCGTAACGAACAGTTATAAATACTGAGCTATAAATGGTGTAACCAACAAAATGCCCGAACAGAATATCTTATTAATTAAGATAACTGAAGAAAAATTGAATTAAACGAAATAGTCTTATTATGAGAACTGTACAAAAAGGGGAACAATCCAACAGAGAATATTTTCATGTAAAATGTTGCAACACGAGACCGCATTTCTCACAATGTCGAAAAGTTATGAAATCTCAGCTGCTACCTCTACTCCTCTACACTCCCAAACTTTATATGTCCTTACTTTATAAACCCTACACCTTATTGAAAATATCTGTCTTCACCGATTCACTACAAGAATTATTGTCTAACGCTCAAGTGACGGGAGGGAGAGTTCCAATTTGATGAAGATTCTTGATTCATAAGTGGTATTAATTTCCTCTGGAAGAAACTTGCTGTTTTCGTCGTTGGCGTTAAAAGCTTGAAATTTCTCATCACTTTTTGTATCCCATGTATCATGTTGGGCGCTAGAGGGTGATTTAACTGGTTGATGATGAACAAAATACGAGCTATGGTTTGAAAAAACTAATTCGCTCGATATCATAGCATGCGGAGAACGTGATTTTTTCATCCTGGAGGAGTCTTATAAATTGAAAAATTTTCTAATGGGAACTTCGCAGTAAGACTCAAGAAGTTGCGTAGAATACAAACAAACATGGTGAATGAAATCTCTTTCAGATCTTACAATGGACCAAAGGAAAACTGACATCAAGCCTTTAATTATTTCACAACGGGTCCTAATTTACTCCTGTTTCCGGGAAATTAAATGAAATATTAACCTGGTTGCACCGGAGTAACCGAATGAAAGAATTATGTAATCAAAAATGAGCTACTTTCATTTTTCCGCTCCATTGTGACCATCTAAATATTCGCTCAAGTTATGATAAAAAAGCAGAGATTTCTCTTTTCAAATATCTGTGTATACACAGAACTGATTGTTTTCCTCAAATTCCGAAACTTTTCCCATTCTTTTGCAGGCAGTTCCTCGAAATCATTCGCTGTCAGAACAGAGAAGTTTATTCGAATTATCTCGTAATCTCAGATTTCTTTTCTCTGTATCGTTCTTGCGGAACTTTCTCTCTTCTATTTCATTCACTCAATGAGAGCAATGAGACCCAGAAAACAGAATCAAAAATTTGTACGCTGATGTGGAGAATTAGTTTCAGGTAGAAGAGGATGATGTTTTCATGAAGCCGTTTTGTCCCATTGATCCACAGAAAAAGACCACTATTATATACTAACAAATCTAATTTGGCTGACTCCAAAAATTATGATGATTGTAACTATACGGAGTATTCATAACTTGAATTGGCTTCATTTCTTTTTTTTCCATTGTGACTCGTGACTGTTTTCACAGCTTATTGTTGATCAATTTCACAAACAAAGATTCAGAAAGGAGTCTCGTAACGTACTTAATTGCATCTCCTGTTCTTCTCAACCTGAAGAAAATAGATACTGAATATAAAAATATATAAGAATTTATTGTCAATTAAATGAGAAATCTGATGAAACTAACCAAACGTATATCTACGGCACTGATCTATGGAACTAGAAACATAGAATGTCAACGAATCTGGAAAATTGACAGTACAGTTTTTTCTAGCAGTTTTGTGAAGCAATGAAATAGAGATGTTTTTGTTGAGGTAACGATTGAGAAAAATATTTACTTTCGAAGAATAAGTCATACAATTATTACAAAGGAACATATAATGACAATACACTACATCCTAATTTTCAACTACCCCCAAAAAAAAATTCTAGCGACGCCCTCATATCAAACAATTCATGAACTAACTAACCTCTCAACTGTGCGTTGAACTTTTCAACTGTGTTGGCTCCTTTACCTTCTACTGGGAGATCGTTGATATAGCTTGATATATGGGTGTCTGGATATCGTAATAATTGGCTGATCGAGTATTGTGATCATTGACTTGAATAAATATTTTCCTCACTGATTGTATTTTTTTGTAAAAGCGTGTTTTTTCCACTGAAATATCTCGAAATCTAGGTGCTAGATTTCGAGATATTTCAGCTTACTCTATAATCTCTGCTTGTGTGTTTTTGTTATAAATTTTGTGTTAAAAACTGGCTGACATTTAAAATACATCATGGTGATTAATTGCAAAAGAAATAGAAAGAATAATCTTAAATGTGCTTTTTTGTATTACCAAAGAGAATGGAAATGAAAGTTTTGAAACTCTTATCATGTAACTGTCTTGTTCATTGCTTTTCATTTTCAGTGCTGTCAAATGAATAGAGTTTTCGGGGCAAAAAAATACGGTTCTGGATAACGTATGAAGAACTCTTGCTAGGCTTACATACAGGTCTTTTCGTACAACTCTGATATTTTCATTTTATTTTTTTTCAAACATACTGTGAATAATATGCAGTGGACTCGCGTTTAGTCGAACACTTAGGGACCAAAAGAACTGTTCGACTTATCTATTGTTCGGCCCACCAAACATTCGAGTTATTGAAGTGAGACTTCACTTCATTGAGAGAAAAATTCAGGTAAACACGAAATCATCATCGATGAGAAACAAGCATCTGAGCACTGGAAACATTTTCTTCGAGGTCGAAAAATCTTATAATCATCACGTGTAGTGATTTGTTTGCGAACCGAATCTTCTTCGGTCTCATTCATTAAATCAAAAAGTTCAACTCATATAGGCAATGGTGGTTAGAAGAACGACTTATTGAGGTTGAGGTTCTCTTGACGACACTTCCAGCAGTTCGACTCATCTCATAGACTCTATACTAATTTAGGTGAAAATGCACCGGGTAATATATGTATGAATCGGGTCCAGAACGACTTATCGATGTTGGATTTATCGAGTGTTCACTGTCTGAATAAGTTCTTGAAATTGTTATGATGAATTTCTAATATGTGAACAAATTTTTGAAATGTTTTCAATTTCATGGTTATTGTCCTTTTCCACTTGAGGCTTCGAGTTGTGTAACTGCTGCTTTCTACAAGCACAAAGAATATGTATCATTGAAAACATCTGGAACGAAAATCAATATAAGACTGTTAATTCATAAACCTTGTTCGTGTTTACCTCCTTAAGCAAATGTTTGCTGTCTGGAGGTATGGGGAAAGATCGTATTATTTCGATGTTGAAGTTGTAGATTCGTTACTCTTCATAACATTCAATTTTTTCAATAGAAACAAGAGTTGAGGATTGGTCGCAATATTAACGTGATTATGGTTTATGTTTATTGTTAAATTAAGCATGGTTTTATTGTTTTGGACAGTTCTTCATGATATGCCCAGCAATATTAACACATCCATCAAAGAGTTCGACAACTTGACTTGCTTTTGAATGTGTTGATGATGAAAATCCCAAAATATATAATTTTCTTGTAACCATACGAAAAAGCGAGGGGTAAAATGTTATAAAGTGGGATGTAAGTGAATTAACTAGCATCAAACATTTTTACTTTACATTTTTATTTTACTAAATATTATAATAATAATTATTATTATTATTGAACAAGTAAGGGGAGGGATGAGAATCCATAATACCTGAAATTAATGAACATAGGTTCAGTGATTCAGAAAAATGGAACAAAATATGATGCTAACATAGAAAATACCTACTCATAACAATAAAATAAATTCTGAGAAACATGAGAAAATATAAACAATGAGAACAAAATGTCACAGTCACAACCATCCGGAATGAGCTTCACTCAACCATTATTGCTCACATCACTGATAGTATAAATAACTATTAATTCATTACAAATTTTTCATTAGTTCTAAAGTATCCATTAATTGTGAAAAACATGAAAAAACAATAAATTTTATATGGTTATGAAGCCGTTTCATTGGAGAATTGTTTGATTGAAGCTAAAAGATGGAAACGAACCTAAAACAAGGAGAGATGAATATTTATATTTCAAGATTCGAGATATTGATGAAAATGATCTGATTCGGATAAAAAACTATTTTCTTTCAATATCAGCATCTAGCATCTCTGACAACATATCATATCATCAATAATCATCTCGTAGTTCAATAGGAGCCTGATGTTTCAGTTGACGAACGAATCTTGCATGCCAATAGGCATCTATTTGATATTCCGTGAAAGAGCAGCGCCATTGGATGTACATAATACGAAGTATAAATATATAGAGTGTGAAATCGAATTGTACTGAAAAACATGTTTTGTTTGGGATACTTTTTCATTCTCTCTATTTTTATGCATCAGTGGCGCTTGAAATGATAAACACTCGGGCGGTGCGAAATAAATTTTCGATAGTTTTACATGTGAAATTGAATTGCTTGTCAATAGTGAAAGCTGCAAAAGAGAAATCCATATTTGATGAGACAATGTGAACCCATTCAACAAAATGTTTTCTCGAATCGAATAAATAGATTTTTATAGAATAACTGAACAATAATGCATTTAGTTCATTTTCATTGGCATAAATGCTATCATGCATATTCCATTCGTTTAGTAGGAAGGAAAATCAATATTTGTATAGCATTCAACTAACACGTCTCATGGAAGTGGAATTCACAACTCATAAACGTATCTAATGTTTACTGTATTCAAATTAAATTCGATTAAAATTTCACTTTATCCCATTATGAGCTAAATATCATACCTAGATTACGACATTCAATATTATCATAAATTCTTCAAATTACAATATAAGTTACAATATTGTTCACGTGTTGAACAGAAAATTCAGTTGTTCGGAAGAAAATTCTGGAGCTGGGAGGTTTGAAAATGTTCTGTGCAGAGCTGGTACATGTGAACATTTCAAATATGTGTTCAACAAAGTGATCCCGAATAGGTTGCTCCATCTTTGGCTTGAACTGCTTCTCTCCCATAATAGATGGTAGAACATTGGATAGATAGTGTTAATTTATCCATTTAGGTATAATATACAATATGTATAGGACAAGTCAATATAATTCATACATCTACAAGGAGAAGAAAACAAATTGAAATTATCGAATACAATTCACACTATAATAACATTTACTTAAATGTAGGGATTCCATCTTCTTGCAGTGATTTAATTGAGGAAGGTAGATGATTGCACAGAAGAATGCTCTCATATCTAGTAAAGACTAGTTCAATGTTTAGATACAGAAAACGGTTTATTATTTCTTTTACTATATTGATGAAAACTGGAAAGTGTAGGAGTTCATCCTTCATTTTTCTTAATGAACCCAAGACATTTGTATACAGGGTGTACCAATTCGACGGCCTATTGGGCGTTTCTAGAGAATTTCACCTACATATTTGAAATCTGAAAATTGAGATTATTATATTGTTTGACATTATCTATCGAGCTAAAATATTCTTGAAGCCTGGCCACTTTAAGTTATACGAGGAATGAAAAAAAATTTAAAACACAGGTTTCAAAATTTTTTTTCTTCACGAATTCGATACAGTATTCAATTGTTAATACGCTCGTATTCAAGTCGTTGCATTTGTCATAATACTTTTCAAAATATGGAGTAAACACTGAAGAAAAAAGGGAGACAAGAGAATCCGGTATTATGTTTGTTATTTCTAATCGAGGGATTTCAAGCACAAACCGTTTTCACGTTTTGTAGTCGAAGACCGTGAAAATATTGGACATTTTAAGAATTTTGAAAAACTCTTCACAGGGTGGGTCAGAAATTGAGATCAAGATTGGCCCATAAGTTAATTTGTTGAGGAATGTGCTCCTTCTTCCAAAAGTGTTAACTTATATATTGAAAAAAATGATTTCTGAGGTTGGCTTGTCTGTGATAATAATACAGCACATTCTGATCTACATTTGTTTTCTATGTGAACTTGAAAATGCTGTAATATAACTTTTACTCTTGTATATTATACCATAATTTTTCACATGCCCTGTAAGATTTTTCAGGTGAATAAATCAATATGAATATGAATTCATTCAAAAATCTGAAATGAATTCTTTACTTTCCAGAGTTGAATTATTTCGATCAGAAAAAAAATTATTAATGAAAACTCGTGAAATACGAATTAATATCCCTAGTTGTAATGTTAATATATAAAACTGAGTCGACCATTTTTTCGATACACCATTTATAACTCAAGATTGGATGAACTCTTTGTTATGAAAATTTTTTGTTGGATTCTCCTACAACAGGGTTAAAATGAAATACATTGAAACTCTGAAAAAATTTGATGAATGAGAAAAAATAGGAAATAACTTTCCTTTTTGCGAATAACTCCAGTAGGTGTCGTTACAATTAGTTTGTATTTTGAGTTGGCTAAACGTTCTAGCTTTGGAATTTCAAGGTCTCCTGTCAAAGTTCGTACAAATAATTATGTTTATAATTTTGAAGTATCAAATTTAAACGAAATTGAAATTGAACTCATAAATTCAATTTTTCAAAATTATAAATATAATTATGTCGACGGACTTCGACAGGAATTTTACGGTTACTTCTATTGATAATCGGCGAGAAAACATTTTAGAGTCTCTGCCAAAGGGGTACCTGCAGATTCTATATTTTTCATGATATCTGAATGAATCTGAGGGCGATGTATGATGAATGATATATTTCTGAAACGGGACAAGAAAATGGAGATTTTTTCTGAACCATTTCAAACTATTTTCTCCGTAAGAAATAGAATATTATGTTATAGCTAAGCAAGAAAAACTATTGAAAAAAAAAAACAAAATATACTACTGGAGTGCAATTACAAAAGTGCCTATACAGGGTGGCCATTTGAAAACGAAACAGACGAGATTACAGACGAAATAAATTTTTTCGATAGGAATGCTCGGACAGGTCGATTTCTGTTTCGAGGGGGACAACTCAAGATGTAGGTCACGGACGCATAGCGCTTCAACCCTTGCTACTACAACCCTCACCCCCAAATTTTGAATAGGGCAGATGGGGTGAGTGATACCCCATTTGAAAGGTATTTTTATACTGATTTCACCACAGTAATTGTTTTTTCATTTTATGAATTAGTTCTCGAAATACAGGGTGGCCATTTGAAAACAAAACAGACGAGATTACAGACGAAATAAATTTTTTCCATAGAAATGCTCGAACAGGTCGATTTCTGTTTCGAAGGGGACAACTTAAGATGTAGGTTACGGACGCATAGCGCTTCAACCCTTGCTACTACAACCCTCACCCCCAATTTTTGAATAGGAAAGATGGGGTGAGTGTTACCTTATTGGAAAGGTATTTTTATCCTGATTTTAGCACAGTAATTGTTCTTTCATTTTATGCATTAGTTCTCGAAATATTCTTGACTAAGTATTTGAAAATGAAGTGGTGTTTTCATGGCACTTGTAGTGTTTTTTTGTGAAAAACCTTTCAAATGAGGTATCACTCACCCCATCTTCCCTATTCAAAAATTGGGGGTGAGGGTTGTAGTAGCAAGGGTTGAAGCGCTATGCGTCCGTAACCTACATCTTATGTTGTCCCCCTCGAAATAGAAATCGACCTGTCCGAGCATTTCTATCGAAAAAAATTTATTTCGTCTCTAATCTCGTCTGTTTCGTATTCAAATGGCCACCCTGTATAATGTTTTCATTTCAACATCTTAGCACAAACAGAAACGTAGACGATGGCCTAAGTTGAAATCGCCTAAATTTCAATTTTTTTTCCTATAACTCGAAAAAAAGAAATGGAGGAATGCAGTTGATAGATGGCATTATCAGTTTCTCTAAAAAAAGACCACAGTAACGTGTCATTTATTTCACTCTTCCTCCCACGGTTAGAAAGTTTTTGTTCAAGATTCATCAATTTTGCGGGACCTGTAGAGATCCATTCATGCAAATAATTTTTTCGTGTATTTTCAAATTTTTTGGTTTTTCGTTTGAATCAAATAACCATTGGTAAAAAAAACTTTATTCATCTCTAAGGCAAGTTCGTCGGGTCAGCTAGCTTATCTAATTGCAACAATTGGTCCCACCACTAGATTCCCCACTCTCTTTAATTTCTGGGATAGGAATTTATTGTAGACACTTCTTGGCCAACATTCAAAAATATAACAGCTGTTCCCAGGCGAAATCATTTGGCCCAACACATATTGAACAGGACAATTTTATGTCTAGTTTCAAGGTATTATACCATGATAGTTAATTATAATATTTCTTCTTCATTTATCTATTGAGGCAGTACAGAGTCTGCCAAGTCCGCTAGTAACAGTTCAAATTCAACCCTTCTGTCACGTGGTAGGATTCGTTTGAAAAAATTCAGGTGGATAAGTCATCATTCATTTCGAATGAAAACGTGAAAATTAATCTTGCTGCAAGTGAATTGTTTATTCGCATTTGAAATCCATTTGCAGTTTGAGGCCGCGCGTCTCCATAGCTGGTCTCTGACATATCGCACACGAGATAGTCGACAACGATAATGACACTACAGATCCGCCTACGGTAACTCATGTTGACCTCGTTATCAAATTATACCGGCGAATAAACCGAACTTGTCCTACGGGATGGGATGATTTAATTACACGGAGAATATTCCGTAATAAAACAACCCAAGTTCCGCTTGACTGCGATATAGACTGGTCTTGTGTGTGTGATATTTTTCGGATAGGGTGGTCTAGTAGATAGGGGTAGTTAATTTGAATAATATGAGAAGAATATCATTTCAATTCAGTCTCAGAAAGTTACGACAATGGCAACTAGAAAATAGGAAATAAAAAATTGTCGGCTTATGAGAGACGAATGAATACTGATATTGAGTAATACATCTACATCTATGTATATTATATAATCAATTTTCAACACCGAAGAACTAGATGTAGATGAAACTACCTGAATCGAGTTTTCGATTTATTCATTATTAGCTGACTTGACAGACTCAATCGATAATATAATGAAAAAAGTTCTCTTTTTACTCCTTAAATGAAGAGAATTCTTCTTATATATGAATATCGATGTACATATTCATTTCAATGCAATTAAATTTTTTGTATATTTTGTAGTTTCTGGTATTTGACCTAATAAATTTTTTTTAAAGAAAACCAATGGTTAGTACAACTTTATTCATCCCTAAGGCGAAACAAAGTTCTTCTGGTCAGCTTCCTCATTTAATTGCCAATTGCCACAATTGGTCTCACCACCAGATCCCCTTCGCTCTTTAGTTTCTGGGGAAGAAAAAAATTCTAAACACTTCTTGGCCAATATCATGAAATAAAAGTTGATTATAATATTGAAGTTGATACTGTCCACACAATACTGCTGCAACAATCGACGAAATCTCAGCAAATAGTTATCAGCATTTTAACGAACCATTGAAAGAAATGAATGATAATTCATCGAGCCTATTTTCTTGGCCTGAAATCAAATAATTAAAATTTTTATTGAGTAGACATTTCAAATTTCAATCAAAGTACTCACCATCCAATGAAATTATCATCTTGATATTGATATTGAAGGTTATATGTAAGAATAGCTCTGAGCTAAATATCGCCTTTTGTACCAGTTTTATAAAATAAAGTCGATATTATTATATTTAAGTAATATCAATCATCACCTCTCCAAAATATCAGCAGGTATTTTAGAGCATCGTATGAACAGTATGTTTCATATATTCGTTGCAATTCTCCAGTATTGCGACGCGTAAGAACAATTTCACGCGTTTTCAAGTTTTCACCTACAATCATAATTGCTACTTCGTCAATTGTAGGGAAGTTAAATTGGCGTCATGTGCTCTAACAGGTCGTTTATCTGCTCTCATCACAACCTTGTGATCGTCACTTAGCATACGTTCCGAAGCAGTTTTAAATAATCCAACCAATGCATGATGTTCATTGAGTAGTTGCAGCAGAACTTGAAGAATTATTCTCCTTACATCTATAATAATTGATTGACGTGGATCAATTTGATCATCCATATTGCCGTTATGAAATATATTTGGAAGAATTTATGATGAGCATCTTCAAGTGTATGTAATGATCCACTTCGATGGTGAATCTGGCCTTGAATCTTAATGGCAGAAAAAAAAGATAAAATAAGTGATTTGAAATCATTAATGTCTATAGTGAACGCACGTCATTTAATTATATCTACTCCAAATGAAATAATTTTAAATACCCATTATATTTTTCTGTGATCGATAAAAATTATCTAGCACGAAGAAAAAATTTTGAAAATTTCTTAAATAAAATTTTTTCGCTCTACGCCCACTTCGAATTTTTTTTAGCTGAACCGATGCAAATGTTGCATTACCTGTTCCTTCAGCCGTAAATTTTTCATGACCTCAGCTTTTCCGCCAATATTGACAAAGTTACAGTATATTGAACAAAAAATGGATAAATGACTTTTTTCCACGTTTATGTGACACCCGAAAAAAAATTTCAAATTGAAAAAAACTGATTTTTGTAGGAAATCACGCAATCAGCTAGCTAGGTGTTTAGTAGTTCCAGAGATATCGGCAGTTGAGTGAAATAGAATAATCTGCTTGCATTGAACATCGGAATATCTCAAAGACAAATGCCTATATTTGAAAGTCATGGGGTCGGTTTCACAAAAACTTCGATTGTAGCGTTAAATTAATTGAAGCCACCACGATTCGTTGAAACTTCAAAACGAGTGATTCGATTGGTTCGAATTTACGTAAGGTTTTTTAATCGTACAATTAAAGCTTTGTGAAACCCGCCATGATGAGCTAAATCAATAAGTTATGTGACAATTGCATCGATCCCTATTTCCCAAAATAGAAATGAGAGTTCGATGTTCTGTAAGTGTGTAATGTAAACTGACGACCATAAAGGTATTGCTGAAATTTTTTTAATCCAAAAATTATTGAATGTACCTCTTTGTCAATTTGACTATATTGACTTTGCGTTTGAGAAAGAGTTGAAGTGAAAATAATGGGTTTAGTTTCGGCATTTCTTGAGAACTGGCATCTGTTGCTAGAACTACGGGGAATTCAGAATTGAAATAAATTAAAACACTTGAATTTTATTGAAAACGTATTGCTGATCACTTCCCCATACGAATTTTCAATTTAATATCGTTTTGAAAAAACAAAAGATTTGAGTTATGTGTAATATTAAAAATGAATCTGGATCTGAAATTGATATCGAGATATTTTTCGTTTTGGATTCTTAAGAATATGTAGCTTTAATCTTTTTTTATTACGTAGGAATTTCTTCATTCTCAGTTACATAATCTAGATATTCGATTTTCTTCTGAAAAAAACTACATCTTTCATTCCAACTTTCGATCCAAACTTACTCAATTTCGAAAAAAATTAAAGTGAGTTATTTAAAATGGTAGAAAACTGTCAAAAAATCATCTGAAAATATATAAACCACATCAATACCTATGAAAAGATATTCATTTCATTCTTAAAAAATTCCTGGACTTGATTGAACATACAGTAGGTGTGGGTATTGAAATAATCCTGAATGCATATTGATAGTTACCAATAAATGCGAATCCAAGTCGAATTCAAACGAAACATGAGCCTGAGCAGAATCTAATTCAATGAAATATTTATGATATTCAGGTGAAACTAATAAATTCTCTATTTTTGTTCAAATACTTTTCAATCATTGAATTTAGATTTAGTTAAGAGATCGCCTGGAATATACCTCCTGAAGATGCCAAGAGTCGAACTGGCGAAACGTCGAGAGCTAATCCACGATGAAATGCTTGAAAGAACAGGTTATATTGAACGATGGCCACGAAAGCCTCAACTTATTTTCACAACTCATTTGACATTTGGAAATTCATTCAATCTGCTACTAAGGGGCTTTCTGAAAAGTCAAATTAATGTATTTCACTATTATTATTAAAATAGTAACGTATTGAAGTTGACATGGGTAGAAATAAATTTTACCTATGTCGTGAATTTTATGCTTATAGCATTCGTCTCCATCAAAATTGTCACTGAGATATTGCTGGAAAATTAATTGGAAATTGAGTAATGTACAGGGAAAACGAACTGAGGGCTTATTTATATTGAACCTTCAAATATGTTACAATGTAAGCGACGTGGCTGCAGGTCGATAAACTAAAGCTTGTTGAACCAGAAATCAAATTTTGAGTATGCTATGTCTCGACAAGGTTTGTCGTGCTCGGAGCACCTTGTTAATTGCAATTATCGAAGAACTCAATTCCGTCATAATAAGAAAAAAATTGAATTGCTCCGCCACTCCAGAAATCCTTCTCGAAGTGAAATTAAGAACTTTTCGAAACAGATGAATTTGGCTCATCGAAAATAAAAATATTAACGAACTCTTCTAATCTTCGAAAGCTTTTTCTGTTCCAGTAATATTCGTGAAAACGCAGCCTGAAGTTTTCTATCGATATCGCGACCATGAGATTCCCACAACAATTCAAAATCGTGGAAATCAGATTCACCAGCATTGGACTGAGTTTGAATTTCCATAATTGCACGTTTTATTTTCCAACATGGATCCAACCGATGCTTTGATTTTCCTCATTTATGTGAAACTCAAATTCGATTCGATTTGTACGAAATGTACCGGAAAAAAGCTCTCCAAAACTCATTTAAATTTATTCGATATCGGACAACACAAAACATGAAATGTGAAAATTTCTCAGGGATTCGAATACCTGCTTTCTGAAGATTTCATAAGTTATTTATTCATTTCATCTCTTTTGACGTTAATTCCCTTGAATTGAAAATTTCGTGCCCAGATCGTGGGACCTCTGTTTCTGAAAGGTGATTTTTTTTATCGGCAAATCAGCATCATCCATCCGGTCATAAGCTCATTCATGTCGAAATGAAGTTCAATTTTCGCATTTTTTGCTCCCGCACCTCCGTAAATACTCAGAACATTATATCTCTCTAATTGCGTTTCTACAGAAAAAAAAACCGAAAAATTGTATAACGAGATGAAGAATTCCTATTGGGTCCGTCTTTCTTCATTCAGAAATATCCATTCGCAAACAAGAGGAAATTCAATCAAGTATGCAATTTAGAATTTTTTAGAATTTCATGATTGAGAACTCAATAGTTATGATCTATAACGTTGGTCTGTAAAGAGAAGGCTAATTAATCATTTGAGACGACATTTACAATGACAAACTACTTTTAGTGAGCAGGGTTAGTGTTCGTCAGAAAAATAAAAGCTACAATTGACAATTGTGAACTCAATTCCCCCATAATAAGAAAAAAAAAAGAATTGCTCCGCCACTCGAGAAATCTTTCTCGAAGTGAAATTAAGAACTTCCCAAAACAGATGAATTTGGCTCATCAAAAATAAAAATATTAAGAAACTCTTCTATCCTTCGAAAGCTTTTTCTGTTTCAGTAATATTCGTGAAAACCCAGCCTGAAATTTTCTATCGATATCGTGAGATTCCCACAACAGTTCACAATCGTAGAAATCAGATTCCTCAGCATTGGAATTAGTTCGAATTTCCATAATTGCACGTTTTATTTTCCAACATGGATCCAACAGATGCTTTGATTTTCCTCATTTATGTGAAACTCAAATTTGATTCGATTCGTACGAAATGTACCGGAAAAAAGCTCTTCGAAACTCATTTAAATTTATTCGATATCGGTCAACACAAAACATGAAATGTGAAAATTTCTCAGGGATTCGAATACCTGCTTTCTGAAGAATTCATAAGTTATTTATTCATTTCATCTCTTTTGACGTTAATTCCCTTGAATTGAAAATTTCGTGCCCAGATCGCGGAACCTCTGTTTCTGAAAGGTGATTTTTTTATCGGCAAATCAGCACCATCCATCCTCATTCATGTCGAAATGAAGTTCAATTTTCGAATTTTTTGCTCCCGCACCTCCGTAAATACTTAGAACATTATATCTCTCTAATTTCATTTCTACAGAAAAAAACCGAAAAATTGTATAACGAGATGAAGAATTCCTATTGAGTCCGTCTTTCTTCATTCAGAAATATCCATTCGCAAACAAGAGGAAATTCAATCAAGTCAGCAATTTAGAATTTTTTAGAATATCATGATTGAGAAACTAATAGTTATGATCTATAACGTTGGTCTGTAAAGAGAAGGCTAATTAATGAATTGAGACGACATTTACAGTGACAAACTACTTTTAGTAAGCAGGGTTAGTATTCGTCAGGAAAATAAAAGCTACAATTGACAACTATTGACCACTTTTGAAGCAGACCTGAGAACTATTGACGTTTGATCAAAATTCTTATTTAAAAAAAAACATTTCTTCATTAGAAACTTTTTATTTTTGTTGTTCTTATATTGACTATGTCTCTTTTCTTTCTTGTAAGGATTTTGGGAATAAAGTACTATTATTATTATTATTATGAACTCAATTCCACCATAATAAGAAAAAAATTGAATTGCTCCGCCACTCGAGAAATCTTTCTCGAAGTGAAATTAAGAACTTTTCGAAACAGATTAATTTGGCTCATCAAAAATAAAAATATTAACGATCCCTTCTATCCTTCGAATGCTTTCTCTGTTCCAGTTATATTCGTGAAAACCCAGCCTGAATTTTCTATCGATATCATGAGATTCCCACAACAGTTCACAATTGTGGAAATCAGATGCCCCAGCATTGGAATGAGTTTGAATTTCCATAATTCGTTTCGGGGTGCACGTTTTATTTTCCAACATGGATCCAACAGATGCTTTGATTTTCCTCATTTATGTGAAACTCAAATTTGATTCGATATGAGTGTGTAATAGAATCACCAACCCATTGATTCGAGAGAATGCAGAAGGCTTGAGATCTTACCTGATAAACGCTTCCGAAGAATGAAATTGGGAATTTCTCATGTATAATGAGGAGATCATATTATTTCAGTGGTGTTATCAATATTCGAGTGGACCGCTCAATATGAAGCAGGGACTGAGACTGTCAATCAGGTTCAATATTTGAGTTACTTGATCGTTCAAATACTTCAGAGAAGTTCACTTGGTTTTATTGAAACAGACGACTGATTCCATGATTCACCTTGCGTTTGAGGATTTTCGTTCATTTGAAACTCGGGAAAAATAATTAGCAAGTGTTATGAGAAGTGACTTGTTGAGAAATGGGATAATAATGAGGTGCACATAAGAATATAATAAATCAGGATTCATTACCACAAATAATCTTCATTTTTGGAGCAACCAATTACTTCCACGTGAGGAGTCTAGAGATATCTGAAAAATCTATGAGAACTGCAGAAAAATACCAAAATATATTTTTTTTATAATATAAGAAAAGCCCCAACGTAAAAATTTGAGCACTAATTTGTCAGGAGCCAAAACTTCACGAGAAGAAATTGTTGCCTAACAATGAACAAAAAGAAAATGAAAACACTTTGAAATCATAAGCGTAACGTTTCGGAGTCTAAATCAGACTCCTTCGTCAGACAATAACAAATTTTCATTCAACTTTGTAGAATCGTGACAATTTTTTTTATTTCTGGATTGACATATTGGGTATGTTGTAGAGGTCTCGCGGAAACTTGAGTTGTATTGTATAGTCTCGTGTATCCAACCCTATCATGATCTACTTTGAACTGATGAATTCCGTAAACGTCAGGGATTTTAAATTTGTCTTGGTAATTTCAGTTATGGGTCTTCTTCAGAGTTGTTCTGACAAATGACTTTTCATTTTTCCAATTTCCAGGCGCTCATGGCGTATGTTCTAGTGATTTTGGGTAATAGTAGCAAGGCGGTTTCGGTTTTTAAATTTCAAAAATGGGCTTTGAGATGCATATACATTCTGAAATCTCGTGAAAGTTGTCGAGGGGTTTTTAGGAAAAATATTATGGTGACGCTATCAGCACTCTACATATTTAAAGGGTTAATTGATGGAGTTTTTTTTTTCATTTCTTCCAAATTTTGTGACATTTCTGTCATAAATATTCATAAACCTCCGAACATTATTTGGCCAAGAAATCTTAATGTTGATGTTTTTTTAAGTAGCAAATGCATTGGATTTATTTTGAATAATCGGTTTCTTTTCTGCTTTTGTCTTTTTTCATTTCAGATTCAGAATAACGAGTCCTTTGGGAAGAATTTGTTTATTCGAGCCCATCGACGGATAACATGAAGATGATCACACTGATGTCTTCCAAGACTTTCCTGATATTTGATATTTTATGTTATTTTGTTTACGGGGAGGCCGGTTTTTTCGGCTGAGGTTTTTTTCCCTGGAGGTATAGTATCGTATGATACTAGTGTTGATAGTATCGTATGATTCTATAGTATCATACATATAAAAGATTTCAAATCTTTCCGAGGAGAGATCTACAAGCTTCTGCTACAACGAGAACCATATTTATGCTATAAACGAATTTATGTTTTTCCCGGATTAGGTTTGATTCATTTTGTATTTGACGTTTCCCACGTTCAATATTATGTATACTGTTGATTTTTGGTGAATAAAGGTTATCATTATCAAAAAACCTATATTAAGTTTTCTTCATAACCTGTTTACTTTTGAAACTACAGGTGTTGCTTACATCACTGTAGTCGCGTCGTTTCTCATGATTTTTAATCTTTGAATTTCCGATTTATTCACTCCAACTTCAGAATAATTCCGTGTGACGCAATTAAATGCAATTCACATATATCATTCTCGACGAAATAAAAAGCTCGTGCGCTGGATTGGAGTCAATCGAAAAAAGATCACCCCCACGTCTCTCGACTATAAAACCATCCGACATGGCCAAACTTCCAGGGTGCAGATACTTATAACCTCATCCAGGACGAGTGGGAAATGAAACTGAGGCAGTTGACGGAATATCGAGATGCCCTACCCTCCGCCCCTTTACGCTTTAACTGCACACCCGGAAACTTTTTCAATTTGGAGAGGCTGCTGACCGAACCGTCCGTCGGAAGCCATTAGTGGGAGTGAAGGGCCCCTTGAACGGCGCTTCGTTAATCTGGAGATGAAAGCAATTAGCTGACTTCGCTCCCGATCGTGCGGAATGGATATGAGAAATTGAAATTCCTCCACGGTTGATAGGGGACGTCCATCGGTGGTTTCAAGAACGACGACAAAACGAAATGTAGGGTAGCAGCCCAGCCAACCAAGGTGTGAAAAAGATGTAAAATAAATGTACCGCGTATACAGGGTCTTTCACGAGGAACCTCACCCATATTTATACGGGAAACTACTGAACGTATTTTCATGAAATTCAGCACTTATAAGTATTTCACGATGCTGATGAAATCTAAAATATTTTCAAGGCATGAGCACCTCCGGTTTTTCCGGAAATGACGTCAACTTCCGTTTTTCAAATTAGAACACCATTTTTTTATTGCAGAAATAGATTCCTTAGAAAATTTCAAGTTATTTTGATGTAACATTTTTCAGTTTTGGTTGGAAAATTCTCTCTGAGCGGGAAAATTCGAAAAAAAAATCGAAAATAGAGCTCCGCTGAAACAAGAATAACTTCGAGGTTTTTGGTTGGAAAATTTTCATTTTTGGGATTTTTCAAGATGTAAGATTGATGTATCCACTTTAAAAATCGAAATCGCAATTCATGATACAGGGGGTGAAAAAATCGCTTTCAAAGTTAGGGATGACAAAATCGTGAAAAATCAATTTTTTCAAATTAGAACCCCATTTTTTTATGGCAGATATTGAATCTACGTTAAAAAATAATGTGAGTGTATGCATCACACCCTTGCCCTAAAGTGGATATTTTCTGAGTTATTCACAAAATCTTGAATTTTCAGCTATTTCTTTTCCCTTCACGCCAAAAAGATGAAATTTTCAGGAACTGTTACTTAAACCATGTTTTAGATTTTACTACCCTAATATGCAAGAGAAAAAAGTTACCGGTTGTTCCTAAATAGATGGCGAATTTTGATTCGAATTTGTATCCGAAACCTCTTCATTTCAACTAATCGGCCATCGGTTTTCTCTCCAGTGATAAATAAATAATTCCTTATGAACCATATGCAAAAACTTACCATGTTTTACATTCTTTTTTTTTAATGATAGATATCATTAAATACATCTGCCAAATTCCTCTTTATTCAGTAGCATTTTGTGTTTACTATTAATTTGGTGATAATTCGTATTAAGTTATAAAATCGATCACTATGCCTAATTTTACCAATGAAGATTATTTAAATCTCATTCTACTTCATGGAGAATGTAATAAAGTTGTAGATAGAACGATTCGACTGTTCATTGAGAGGTTTCCTGACCGACCCAGACCAACGAGAGATACCATTAACAGAACCATGACAAACTTGAGAAATGTCGGATCTTTCGTTAAGAAAACTATACACAGAGAAAAAAGTGTAGTAGAAGATGAGAACAACGAAATTACAGTTCTTGCATATTTTCGTGTGAATCCTCAAAATTCTATCAAAGATGCCGAGATTGATCTGGGATTATCTCAATCGAGTGTTTGGAGAATATTAAAAAAACATAAAATGCATCCATATAAATTCAATGGGGTACAGCATTTGAAGGAAACTGATTTCGTCAGGAGAACAGAGTTTTGCGAAGCTATGATGATTCGATTTCAAGAGAATGAAAACTTTTTGGACTGCATAATTTGGACAGATGAATCTAAATTCACAAAGAATGGTTCTTTCAATAGGCATAACAGTCATGATTGGGATGAAGAGAACAACCACCACTTCAGACAATGGAACTTTCAAGAGACCTGGAGTTTCAATGTTTTTTGCGCCATCAAAAATAATGCAATTCTCGATGTTCACATTTATGATGGGACTTTAACTGGTAAGATAGAACACTACACATGTTTGCATAATTTAAAGAATGTTCTCCCTTAGGAGATAGATATTCTGACATATTGACTCAAATAATTGAGCCGCTAGTACAGAACCATAATGACTTATGGTATCAACAAGATGGCGCGCCTCCACACAATTCACTCAATGTGTCAAATATCCTCTACAGGCTATTTGAAGATCGATGGTTGGCGAACAATGGTCCACATCTTTGGCCACCACGTTCTCCCGATTTAACTCTTTTAGATTATTATGTTTGGGGTAGGATAAAAAATATTGTCTACTCAACTCCCCTGACTGATAAAGAGGACTGCATAGAACGAGTCAGAAATGCGTTCAGGTTTGTTTAGATTTTTAGATTCATAGTTTTGAAACTCAATTCGGTTTTTAAACACTTTTGCAGATCTCTTCCTCCCGATGAAATAAGAAGAGCAACGCACGAAGCATTCCTGAGACGTATAAATAAATGTCTAGAAATTAACGGTCAAAACTTTGAGCATCTTCTCTAGTTATAACTGCGAGAGTTTGCCATGGTTCTCCTAATAGTAACTTGAAGTCGGTTTCAAGAAGGGGTGAAAAATCTACAGCATGGTTCAAAACAGTTCCTGAAAATTTCATCTTTTTGGAGTGAAGGGAAAAGAAATAGCTGAAAATTCAAGACGAAAAACAGTTTTTTCTGAATAACTCAGAAAATATCCATTTTAGGGCAAGGGTGTGATGCATACACTCACATTATTTTTTAACGTAGATTCAATATCTGCCATAAAAAAATGGGGTTCTAATTTGAAAAAATTGATTTTTCACGATTTTGTCATCCCTAACTTTGAAAGCGATTTTTTCACCCCCTGTATCATAAATCGCGATTTCGATTTTTAAAGTGGATACATCAATCTTACATCTTGAAAAATCCCAAAAATGAAAATTTTCCAACCAAAAACCTCGAAGTTATTCTTGTTTCAGCGGAGCTCTATTTTCGATTTTTTTTTCGAATTTTCCCGCTCAGAGAGAATTTTCCAACCAAAATTGAAAAATGTTACATCAAAATAACTTGAAATTTTCTAAGGAATCTATTTCTGCAATAAAAAAATGGTGTTCTAATTTGAAAAACGGAAGTTGACGTCATTTCCGGAAAAACCGGAGGTGCTCATGTCTTGAAAATATTTTAGATTTCATCAGCATCGTGAAATACTTATAAGTGCTAAATTTCATGAAAATACGTTCAGTAGTTTCCCGTATAAATATGGGTGAGGTTCCTCGTGAAAGACCCTGTATATCATTCTCATTTCACTAGTGATATATGAAACATAATACAATATATGTACATGTTTCATATAGGATAAAACCCGGATAGATGCCCCAGTGGGATAGATGCCCTATTTCCAAAATACCTAACTTCCCAAACTCTCCACTAATAATTGATAGTGTAATAATGATCCACTGTCACCCTTAACTTCAGTTGGTAACGAAATATGGTACAGTGAGGACGCGTTTTGCAAGTGTATGAGATTATCTCTTTAACGAACTTTGGAAGCATGTAAAAGTTTCAAAGGCTAGTATTTGCCGTTGTAGAACTTTTGAAGTAGTTATAAATTCGATCAAATTTTTTATTATATCAATAAACTGGTTTTTCAAATGTGCATCTAAGTATCACCAGTTGCTTTTTTGTTTTTAATTTGAAAAAAAAGTGCATGGGCATCTATCCGTACCGAAAAGGATAGTTGCCCTGATTTTTCGAGGTATAGATGCCCTTAGGGGACATATATATCTCTATACAACCCATACACTTTTATAGTCTGAGTATTAATTCTTTTAAATATTTAAGTGTTCTGTTATAGTATGTGTACCGATCAGAACTCTTTACTGATTGTAGCAAAAACATGTCGCAAAAGTACGAGAGAAAAGAAGGAGTATAAGGTCAATTTTGCTCTTGGACCACAGAACAACTCGAAGCAGCTTTCGATGAGACAGAACATTACGAAGGCGTTATGCCCCTGAAATATGAAATTATGAATGAAAATACAAAATCTCAATCCGACTGGATTCAGTGTATAAGGTATCACTCAACTGGCTTCATGAAACATGTACACTTTTTCGGAACTACTGCTCAAAATGTGGAAAACTTAAAACACTATCTGACTGACCCCCTCTTCGTTGTTTGGTTTTGTTTTGAAAAGAGTACATATTTCTATTTCTGTCGGAACCTATTAGGTATTTAATATTTCATAACAACAATGAAAAATTCGTTTAACTAGTTGTTGATACCTTCCTGATAATTTATGATATGAAGAATTTATATTTTCGTTTAATAAATGCTCTCGAAATTTCATTAAGTAGGCTGATTTAAGTTATATTACGATTATAACAGACATAACGATAAGAGATTTCATTGAATTCGGCTTTGTTATTGGATCACATAATTTGAAGGGCATCTATCCCTCTCAGTATTTTCCTAGTGGGGCAACTATCCATTCCTGTAGGCATCTATCCCCAGAAATAATGTTCCACACAAATCAAAATTCTGTGAGATCTGCTAATGCTAGGTCAGAAAAAACCCACAGTATTTTAACTCAAATAACAAGTGTAGCTACTTTCATAAAAATTATTCAGATTAAATTGATATTTTCGGAAATATGAGGCAATTTCGAAAAGTGGGGCATCTATCCGGGTTTTACCCTACATAACTTTGTTATGTAATTTATGCGATGTATATGGTACATATTTTATAATACTCTGATCAGATATATAAAAATTATGTATCATTTATATTTTTTCAGTGATATTATAGTAATATTATCATAATAGCCAGTAGCCATTTGCATTTCATTGTCATATTCGCTCAGCAGCGGTTGTAGATTCAGACTTCCATTTTATTTCCTGTCTAAGACAATCGAGAGATTAGTGTGCTTATGGTTGTTATTGAGTACCTATAGAGTTTTTTATTGAAAACAAAATAGAAATCCGGAATTTACGGTAAGTTGTTATGTGTTCCCTAGCAATTATTAGCAGTGGCACTAAAATCACAATAAAAGATGTGTAGGTATCATCGTGCGTATATTAGTGAACTTTCATTTATTCATTTGAGATTATCACAATTGAAAGAGCTAACACTGTTGTAAATTTATCTTTTCAGGAACTTGACCTCTAGCAGTAAATTTTTAACTGTTTTGGATTTGGTGAATTTCCTCAATTAGAAATTGCAGTTTGGTGAGTGAAAATTGTCATTTATGAGTTTCCCATATGATATTTTACATATACTGAAATAAAGAATTTGTCTGAATATTTGTTTCCTTTTTCATCCTGAAGTATTTTAATGTGACGTAATTTTTCTGTTCAAATTACACATACATTACAAAAATGTTACATGGAAGGAGCAAAAGCTCGGTTGAGGCTTTCGCGGCCATCGTTCAATGTGACATGTTCTTTCGAGCATTTAGGCCGTCGTCGTAGATTAGTTCTCGACGTTTCGCCAGTTCGAGTGTCTGGCATCTTCAGGAGTTATATTTCAGGAGATGTTCTCACTGGACTGAACACACTCAGGCTGTAGAATGTTTTGATTTCAGAGCTCTATCATCAGTATTAGCGGAGATATTAATTTTTTTCGATATCGCCATTTTTCCAATTTTCGCTTATAACTCGAAAACAAAAGAAGGTAGCCAAAAATGAATACTACTCTTGTCAGTTTCTCCGAAAAAGAGATCGAGATTGGGGTATCAGATTTTGTCTATCTCCTCTGGTTCAAAACTTGTAGTGCTAAAACATCGAAATATGCCCAGTACATTGTACTGGAGTGAACTGCCTGAGTGGCATTTCAGTCCAGTGAGAACATCTCCTGAAATATAACTCCTGAAGATGCCAGACACTCGAACTGGTGAAACGTCGAGAACTAATCTACGACGACGGCCTAAATGCTGAAAAGAACAGGTTACATTGAGATTTTTCATAGTTCTAATGTATTTTATGTTAACCTCACCGTAGAAAAATCTAACAAAAAAACTTTCATAACAAACAGTTCATCAAATCTTGAGTTTTAAATGGAGTAACCGACAATATGGCCGACTGAGTTTTATATATGAAGATGCTCTTTCAAAAAAACCGTACATATTGTTTCACAATAATCATAGTAATTCGAGATATTTCCCCAAATTCTAGTCTCAATTTGTTTTACTTTTTTTTGCTTTTACTAGAGTTTTCACTGCCAATCCAAAAAATTCAAACGCATACTCATAATAAAGATATTATCTTCTCAAACCTTTTAGTGAATGAACCCAGTTGTCCAAGCCGACTTCTTTTAACTCACTTCGTGAAAAAACGAACCAAATGTATCTGGTGTTGAATTGAATTATCCTTTCAGCCTGAAAAAAAGATCTAATTCATTCTTTAGGTAGACTTCCCATTGGTGCGAGAACCCCAGGAATCGATGGAGCAAACGGCTGTGAAATCTCTAATAACGGCCTGTATCCCAGAAGGGGTTAATTCTTATTTTTGTCCCACCTGCTGTTTCTCGGTGCCGACCTAAATGGGCCGGAAAGGCTCTCGCGTTCGCATCTGCCCCAGCATCAGCCAGTTAGTTGGCGTAGGAATGAAGATCACGCAGTTTTTCCACCCTAGCGATCCGGTCAGCTCAGATAAGCTTCATGTTACGGACTTTTTGCCGTCTTGTTTTTCATGCATTTTCGCTGTTCCGAATCGGGGAAAACGTTGAGACAAATGCTCCTATTTAGATAGCGAAATACTTTACGGACAGATAACAGTTATCGTTTTCTTGTTACAGCGGCGGTAGACGAGGTAAGCCAACCAGTTTGTTAGCATTGATTGGGTTTTGGAGGATTTAGTAATTGAATTAGGTTTATCCGGAGGACAGTTTATTTTCCTTTCGGTACAAAAAAGTGTAGGTTTTTCTTTCATTTCGACATTTCTCCATGTTACAGATTCTGAAGCGATAGCATTTCAGTCGCATCTTAGAGTGTGCAAAGTTGACAGAGTTGCAGAGATGCCAGAATATATGGAGAAAATAAAATTTCAAGTCTTCCTATATATATTCTTATGAAAAAGAGAGCTAAAATAATACAATAAATGTTGAAACAAAAAGTACCTAAGCTGAGGTAACAAAAGAACGGGGTATCATAACATTCTTTGTATGATACTATAGAATCATACGATACTATCAACACTAGTATCATACGATACTATACAGCCAGGGGAAAAAACCTCAGCCGAAAGAACCTGCCTCCCCGTAAACGAAATAACATAAAATATCAAATATCAGGAAAATCTTGAAAGACATCAGTGTCTTCATGTTATCCGTCGATGGGTTCGGATACACAGATTCTTCCCAAAACGACTCGTCATTCTTAATCTGAAATGAAAAAAGACAAAAGCAGAAAAGAAACCGATTATTCAGAATAAATCGAATGCATTTTGAAAATGCATCTGCTACTTTAAAAAACATCAACATTAAGATTTCTTGGCCAAATAATGTTCGGAGGTTTATAAATATTTATGACAGAAATGTCACAAAATTTGAAAGAAATGAAAAAAAGAACTTCATCAATTTCCCCTTTCTGAATCTGTTGAAAGTTACGTAACTGATAATTTTTCAACATAACAAGCTAAACTTCTAAAAAATCAATTAATACATAACCTTCCAACTGTCCGCTATCACGAGGATTTTTTTTCTGTTGCCGTGTGGGTTTCTTGCAGAGGAATCTCTTTGATACCATGTTCATCAGCTAATTTGGAGACGTAATCACACTTTCCTTTCGAAATTCCTTCGATATTCAAATTCAAAATCCACAAATTGTTGCTCTCTGGTCGTGAGGGTTTTTTCAAACCAGATACGACCTTCCAGGTGATGATTTTTCGGCACCTCAGATGTTTGAAGACCGCTACGGGACCCCAATGAAAGGCAATCATCTCCCATAGATAAACCAAACATGTTATAACACAATATGTGCCATAACTGCAAGCAATTTCCGGTAATCATCAGAGATAATGACCAAAGTTGAAATCATTTCAGGCTTTCAACACCACATATACTAACATAAAGAGAGCCTTCCAGGCTTATTAGCCGTGTCTATCAGGAATAATTTCAGCTAAATTTTCGCCCACAACTGTGGTAGGCGTCTTCAGAGGATTCTTGATCTGGGGTTGTTAGGTTGTTACTCAACCGCTGAATTTCTGAAAGTGATGCTGGATTCGACAATTAGGATACCTTGTAACTGCGGCAAAGCCTACAATCATACAATGAAGCGAAGTATCAATACGAGAATTGGGGAGCATGAACGATGCTGTAGACTCAATCAGACAGAAAAGTCTTCAAGAGCTGCACATGCTCTGTTGCCATTGAGATATATAAACATAAGAACAACATGAACATAAAAAGAAACTCCTTCAGTAAATAGCACATGGTTGCTATGTGTGTGTTGGAAAAGCCAAAATCAAGCCAATACTGAGTGGGAGCGATGGACCAGGGTTACAACCTCAGACCAAGAATCCTCTGAAGATGCCTACCGCAGTTATGGGCGAAACGTTAGGTGAAATAATTCCTAATAGACCACGGCCAATAAGTCCGGAAGACTCTCTTAATGTCAGAGTTGAAATCGCTTGTATTTCAATATTTAACAATATTTCGAAAACGAAAGAAGATAGAGGAACGCATTCACATTTGGAAATATGACCACCTAGTGATGGTATTTCAAGGTGGGTCAATGGAAAATATCAAATGTGTAAAAACTCATTGAACAAAATATTAACCAATGGTGGCGCTGGATTCTCCGATCAGCTGTTTACCGAAAAGAGTATTGTTTCGTGTCTACATTAGCTTTCTATTCGGGATCTATGTTTTTTCCAAGTTTGAACGTTTATTGATTATCAATCATCGAAGTTGTTTCCTTAATTGTGGATCCTGTTGGTTATATTGTATGTGTAAGTATATAGGTACTATTGTGCTATTCGTCTTATTTCATGTGAAATATTGAGGTGTGCACTATTAAATTCTGAATGGTTCTCAGATCATCTGGCAGAATGTTCGCCAAAGGTTCTCCGAATTACAGGAGATTCTCTAATATTCACATGGTCATAGATGCTGTGTTAAATCTGAGCAAGTGTTGCAATGCAATGATTCTATGTGGGAAAAAGGATTTCAAAACATTGGAATTCAACAGGGATATCCCAATCGTTTTGAGGGAATGATATCTTATGAAAATGAAGATATGAAGGTTGACAAGATAAAGTGCACATACCAAGCAAAATTGTCTGGAATTTGCAAGCATATTTTAGCCCTGCTACTCCACTCTACAAGGTATTACGTACTACATAATATCTTGACGATTCTACTGATTGTGGAGATGAAATTCATCATTCTGTTTTGTCTCTGTTTTTTTTTTCTTAACAATGAAATGTGTGAAACAGAAAAAATCATCCATATATGATGAAAACTAAGAGAAGGTTGAAATTAGTTTGAGACTTAACAGAACATAAAAACATGCATGATCGAATATCACCATGAACCATATATTCATTTATTACAAGCTTCTGATTTTTTTTATATTTAGGAAGGAAAAAAATCTATGATAAGAAAAAAGGTGATGAATTTTGAATGAAAATGTACATTCTCTAGAGAACTGTAGTATGCAAAACATGACTTGATCATATATTAATCATGTTAAAGAATTTATTACCCTAGTTTTTAATGTTTTATTCATTCATTACAGCTCACTTGTGCCCTAGGCTGCAGTTAAAATAAAATAAAATTATTCAACTCATCTATCAATTGATTGTATTTTTTCAGGATCTGCAAAAGATGTAAGGGAAAAATGCTACATTTTCAATGAAAAACGAATGAAATATCAGTGGAACGAACGAAAAATCCGGGCCAGTTATTGAGCATTCCATATTTGAAATAACGATGTCCAACAATCTAGCATCAGTGTTTACTACATTGTTGAACTGATCGAGATTGAAGGATTGTTTGGATACATATCGAAGAGTGGAATTCGATGAACTGTTAGGGAATTTTCGATGTATCCAATGGCATTCCATCCCTTAAGGGTCGGTCTCACAAAACTTTGATTGTATCGTTAAATTGATTGGGGCCACTGCGATTCGTTGAAATTTCAAAACGAGTGTTCGGATTCGTTGAAATTTACTTAAATTTTTTCAATCGCACAATCAAAGTTTTGTGAAACGGCCCCTTAACCAAAATGGACTTACCGTTCCGCATAAAGAACACCTATCTTGAAGTTTTCTATTGCTGCTCAAAAAAAAAGAAACAAAGAAGGCGACAATATACAATATAAACACATAAATTTATGATGTCTTCAACATTGAATATAACCTACAAAGTATTCAGTATTCAAATTCACTTCGAAGCCATGTTTACTTTAACTCCATGAATATATCCATTGTTGCAATACCTCATTTTGTAAAGTTGTGTATTTTTTCATATGTATTTATTTAATCGCGTTTGCGAGTAAAATAATTATATCTGTGCTTGGAATAATAATATTAGAGGCGAATTCATTCTCGCCATGATTTCAAATCCTGATTTTTGTTCTGGCAGAATTCTGTCCCAGAATGAATAAGAAAATTCACTAATCAAAAATATTGAGAAGGTGAAATGTTCGAGGGTGATGGAATGAAAAAAGGAAAAATCTTTTTAATTAAATTATCTTTTCTCATTCAGTTGAATGAAATTTTTTGAAAAAGTAACAAATCCATAGGTACATCTAGCTTTGTATGTATGTATTGATTATTCATGAGAGATTTTCTTCAATATTGATGTACCTCGTCGTAACAGCTTAAATTGATTTACAGAGCTAAAATAATACAATAAATGTTGAAACAAAAAGTACCTAAGCTGAGGTAAAAAAAACGGGGTATCATAACATTCTTCGTATGATACTATAGAATCATACGATACTATCAACACTAGTATCGTACGATACTATACAGCCAGGGGAAAAAACCTCAGCCGAAAAAACCTGCCTCCCTGTAAACAAAATACCATAAAATATCAAATATCAGGAAAATCTTGAAAGACATCAGTGTAATCATCTTCATGTTATCCGTCGATGGGCTCGGATACACAGATTCTTCCCAGAACGACTCGTTATTCTTAATCTGAAATTAAAAAGGACAAAAGCAGAAAAAAAAACCGATTATTCAGAATAAATCGAATGCATTCTGGAAATGCATTTGCTACTTCAAAAAACATCAACATTAAGATTTCTTGACCAAATAATGTTCGGAGGTTTATAAATATTTATGACAGAAATGTCACAAAATTTGAAAGAAATGAAAAAAAACCCCATCAATTTTCCCTTTCCGAATCTGTTGAAAGTTGCGAAACTGATAATTTTTCAACGTAACAAGCTAAACTTGCAAAATATCAATTAATACATAACTTTTCAACTGTCCTCTTTCACGAGGATTTTTTTTCTGTTGCCGTGTGGGTTTCTTGCAGTAGAATCTCTTTGATACCATGTTCATCAGCTAATTTGGAGACGTAATCACACTTGTCTTTCGAAATTCCTTAGATATTCAAATCCACAAATTGTTGCTCTCTGGTCGTGAGGGTTTTTTCAAACCGGATACGACCTTCCAGGTGATGATTTTTCGGCACTTCAGATGTTTGAAGACCGCTACGGGACCCCAATGAAAGGCAATCATCTCCCATAGATAAACCAAACATGTTATAACACACGAAAAAATAATATTTTTCAGGACCGAAAACTAATCATGGTACGAGAATTGTCATTCTGATTTCCACGTTTCTGAGGAAGGAAATTGAAAATCATATACGAACTCATTCAGCAGAGGCATATTTAGTTCCATGAGTATTCCGATTTTTCATTTCTTCACTCAGCATTTTCTGTTTTGAAGAATAATTTGTTACACTACCCAGCATTAATCAACTTCCAGAATTTTCAGTATTCCTCCATTGCATTAGAAATTAGAAAACTGTGATTGATCCATTGCAAGCAATGGAGCTTGTAGTGTAAAGTTACCTATTGCAATTTTCTGTATTAAGGGTATTCTACCTAGCATATCTTGTAGGCTCGAAGTACAAAGGGGACATTGGGAACTTCTTACTGCGCAACAGTTTGATGTACACCTTATTCTGAATAATTATGAATTTTTTCCCTCCAGATGGATAATATTGAGCGACTATTTCATGTCACTCAATTTCAAATATGAATTCCAGATGTTCGTGAAAACACTCACAAAAAAGGACGAATTCTCTAGCAACAGTTGCAATAGATTCAAAACCGGTGAATGGAAATCGATCTTAGCCCACAGAAAATATTTATGACAATCTATGTCCCGATTATTCTTTCTGGAAGAGAAGTATTGATCTGTACTAACAGACTGGAATGATTTCCACGTGAAATGAGAGAATTCCCGTCAAGAAACGGGATAAGAATCTTAGCGCTACATATATAGCCTCTTCTGTTCTACCCCTATTTATGCGGCATCCCATATATCTCCCTAATTGGAACATTGGGCCTTTACGCTTCCTTATACAATTCATTATGTCAATGCTCAAGACACAGATGTTCCGCATCCGCCATATTCTACATATCTTTCGCACTCAAAATAAATTGTGCGTGAAGTTAAAACGCCCTCAATTTTATATGTTTGGACGCTGTTTATATGGAGATAAAAAAGCTCTCGCACTGAAGATGAAGAGGAAGATTTCTCCACTCGAGGCCTGCATGAACCCTTGTTGGCCTCGAAAAAATTCCGATGACACGTTTTCCTGGTCATGTGATGAATAACGATCACTTTCAGAAGAGCAAATATTAGTTGCGGTTTACTCTGAGGTGAGAATTTCACCAGAATCTGGATCCATCTAGTGAGTTCCAGACATTTTCCTTCAATAATACTTGTACTGAAATATTGTTACATTGACAGACTGTGGAATTCGATAATTTATATAGGAATTGAAGCATATCAATCGACGATGAAAAATTCCGGTATGAAACATAATGAGTAATGACCAATATAAAATGTTGAAGACTCAAACAAAATATAGAGATATACAAATATAGGGAAATAAATTATAAACCTTATTTAAAACTCGAAATTTATATCTTTTTCTCGTTATTCGTTCTGTTAAAAATTCTTCAACCTATTTCTGATTCATTTTAGTCAGTTATAGTATCCAGTGAGTTATTATATCTAACGTTGGTAGTTAACAGACGTTGTAAAAATTCAATTAACTCACGAGTGACAGAGCCATCTATAAAACTAATTACGCTCACCAAGAAATCAGCAGGACAATATAGAAAAGTATAAGTTGAATTCAAACAGAGCAGGAGGCTTTAGATCTAACTTGTTAGTAGGATGTTACTAGAATGTTAGACGAATAAACTTGGGACGCTTATGATGAGCAAAATATACCGATTAATTGAGTTCACTATTATAAGAGGAAATTTTCCGGGGTGAAACAAGGATGAGAGGGTCTGTCAACCAGTTTCATGTGTATCACAAGTGACTGTTGAACCATAGAAGAAAAAGAAAAGTCAACATCGTGTTCTATAGGATATGACGTTATTAGTGATGAGAAGTAGAGAAATTAAATCAATTTTTAACAAACCAGGTACTATGAGAATATTCAGTTCAATGAAATAAAATCATGGAAATCATGACCCATTGGTAACAATTATTGCTGAACGCACTGATGAGCTTCAATGTGATGATTTCTCCTAATGATCTCGTCAAAATCTGCCGCCTGATATTCTTGGACTAGGTTTTGTCTATTCCGCTAAGTTTAGATGCCGATCTTAATTTTATACTAACGCACACTTTTTTAATTACTATTTTTCAAAGACATTCGGTAGAAGCAACCCTTTAGTGTCTAAGGAAAGTATTGTACACTAAAAAACTCCGGCTCGTGAACTGCTTCAGAAATGTTGATGAGTTATATTGACTATTATATGACATATAATAGTCGAAGCAATTCATGCTAAGTTAGATTTTAAAGTTGATGATGTCTTCAATAGCTATTCGTTTGTTTTTTCTGAATAAGCGAATTGTGGATAATCAATCAATTGACTTGAGATATAAATTTGTATATTGTATAACTCGAAACCTTCGATAAGTAGAGATTTTGAATTATTGTTTTCATCTAAAAAGATGAGAGCAGAGGCTTAATTTATGAACTAACAAAATTTTAATGCGATTGTCACATTGGGAACAAGCTCCTGAAATTTTTTGCAAAAATCATCTATAACTAAACTGCTCGTCACTCGAAACGTTAATAGTGAAATTTCGCATCAACTTTCACTTCTCATAATTTATAAAATACTGAACGCATTTTACATTGCAACCCAGATTTTGTAAGCTCTTTTCATCGACTATCGAATCATTTCTTAAAGCTCCTTCAAGATTGATTAGGATCAAAGATACAGGGTGAAACAACATCTTGTGCATGTTCAACAAAAATTCTCCACCCCGCCATTTTGTTCGAAGACCACGTTGCTCTTATTTCATGTGGTCATTTTATAAATAGCAACCATACCTCGGGAAGTTTTTGAGTTTTTGTCAATAACTACAGAGGTTTGGGAAAAAAGTATATTTTCTGCATTTTTCTCTTGAACTGACTTATTTTGAAAAAGTTTCACAAATGGAGGCTTTGAGGCATTCAATGAAATTTATCGAATAAAACTTTCATAGGTCCGAGAAGTTTTTCAACAATATTTTGTTATGGAAACATAACAAAGAAACCCTTTCACTAAAGTTGGAACTTTTATCATAGACTGTTCAAAAGTAGTATTTTGGGAAACCTTCTAGTATATCTACCTGAAACAACACGAAGCATTGCTAAAAGGTTCCCTGAAATCCCTTAAAGCCTCCATCTGTAAAACTTTTCCAATATTAGTCAGTTCAAAACAAAAATGAAAAAAAAATATTTTTTTCCGAAACCCCTGTAGTTATTGGCAAAAACTCAAAAACGTCCCGAGGTATAGTTGCTAATTATAAAATGACCGCATGAAATGAGAGCAAAGCGGTCTTCGGACAAAATGTCGGAGTGAAGAATTTTTCTTAAACATGCCCAAGATTTTGATTCACCCTATATCTTTGATCCTGATCAATCTTGAAGGAGGTGTAAGAAATAATTCGATAGTCAATGAAAAGAGCTTTCAGAAACTGGACTACAATTTGAAATGCGTTCAGTATTTTAGAAATTCTGAGAAGTGAAAGTTGATGCCAAATTTCACTATTAACATTTCGAGTGATGAGCAGTTTATTTAGCCATATGCAGAATATCATCAGTAAAAACTATTATTGCTTGATCCTTGCAGTGTAAGAGTGAAAACGCCAAAGTTAATAAGGTAAATGTCCCAATTATCGACACTATAGTGAGATCTTGCGAAGAGAGTATGATTTCCGAGTTGAAATATAAGTAGAATTTGTTGAATTTCCTGAATTTCCCATTCTATGTATGTTATATTTGAATAAACAAACATAAAAAACTAATTCGTATACTGTAAAATAATCAAAATTGAATAAAATACAGACAAGTCAGATGTCCCAATGATCGACAGCTAGAAAATGAGAAAATCCAATCATCGACATGTGGTGGTACCAATTATTGACAGAGTGGAAATTTAAAAATGTGTGTGAATTATATCATTCTGAGCAACGTGACAGAAATAATATGAATGAAATAATCTATTATTCATGATGAAAAATAAAGCAACAGTTCGAAATAACATCAAAAGTGAAAAAATACAATATTATTCTGGAATAAATATTAAAAGTTAAAAAACTTTGATATGAATTCAATTTTTTTTTAATTTTTGCATTTCAGGTATGCCACATTTATTCAATATGCATATTTCTTCTTCGAAATGCAAAATACCATCAACGTTGGGCCATCTACAGTTACCTCGGCTTTTTGTCAATGCCTGGTATGATTGTCCAGACTTCTTCAATACTAACCCAGGAAAATATTCAGCATCATATTCTACGAACACATAATCACCTTTAGCGTATTCACATTTTTCCGACGGATCCTGATTTCCCATCTTTATATTTTCCTTTGTTTTACTTTTTTCTTTTCGGGTGATTTCAATAATTTTCTCTCTCCTTCAATTCTCTGTTCCTTTTCTGCAGTGACTGAGTGTTCATCTGTGCAAGGCGAGAGAAGTGCGTTTCTGAAAGGAGTGGGTATATTTTTTTCTGGAATTTCTTTAACAGGTGTTTTTCCTGAAATCTCTCTGAAAATGCTTGCCTGTTCTGTTACTGTAAGAGGAAAGCTCACTGAAAACGCAAAATAACCAATTATCGACATATGAATGTTCCTATTATCGACATCCGTTAAAATATTATTGAAATGAGTGTTGACTTGAATATAAATTGAATGTCGATTGATATTAGGTGAAATATTCAATCATTTCGATGCGAATTATGTTAACCGAAGTGAAATAATGATGACTGTTTTTTTTTCAAATTGTATTTCAAGTTAATCTTTTCAGTCCTAGACATCGACTTGTATTGCACCAAATATCGACACCAAGTTGCACGTTGTATCGACACCATGATTCATTGTACTCCCATTTTATAATTTGACGGAAAACAATATGTCGATAATTGGTACAGGAAGAAGGATGAGTTTCATGAACAACCCCACAAAATTTTTTTTAGGAACTCACTTTACTTTGTTAACTATCACTAAGTCAAAAATATTCATACGAGACCCATTTATCGACACTCATGTCGATATTTGGAACACAGTAGCTTTCAGATGTACCTATTATCGACACCCTGGTTTTTCATAAAAATATAGGATTAATAGTCAAAATTTGATAAAACAGAAGCAGACTAATCCTATGTAACTATGTTTGTATTCAATATTTTACAGTTTAGTGAAATATTGTACTTGAAAATTGTAACGAATGAAAGAGTATGCGCTTACCTTATGAGGAAGTAGAACGGTGTTCACTAGAAAACGACCCATACGCGACTGTTGAGCAGCAGTTTTTTTGGGCTGGAGAGGTTAGAGAAAACTTTTTTTTGATTTCAATATGATCTTTTAAGTATGTATCAGAAGTATGTTACATACAAATTGTAATGAGATCGTTTTTCTTCTTATTAAACAGATAATACTTCAGAAATGTCGATAATTGTGGCACTGTCGATAATTGGGACATTTACCTTACTTTTCCATTGAATCGGAAGTAATTCAAAAATTCTATGAATCTACGACTGATGGAAACACCCCCACAATGTAATCAGATATGTGCATCTTCATTCAGGATTCCGCCAAATACTGAAATAGACCTTCTCTTCTCAACTCCGAGAGCAAGTTAATCGATAGGATATAACGGGAATCGATGTGATATGAATCGTTCCGCCAGTAAAAAGATATTCTGTCAGAGTGAGTGTCTGATAAGAGCACCATTTGGACTTCCATCTGTCGATTTCCCACATTAAATCACGAATAACATAATTCAGGGCTGGATATCATAACGGGAAAGTCCAACATTCCGATATTTCTTCATAAATCAAACACTAATGGTCGTGGCCCGGATTCCGAAATGCGAAGAAAGAATAGAGTGAAGAATTGTCCGCATTCACGCCAGAAATAGAGGTCATTCATCTGCGGACAATGGTAGCAACTAATGTCTCCGTCAATGAAGTATTGCCGGGTAGCTAACCCGGAGTAAGCGTAATTAAATTTATTTCAGAAATAAATACCCTTTCCTGCCTATTCTCCGACGGTTTTTCTGAAGGGTGATTGCTACGCAAAAAGATCTGCTTTGTTCTTCAGTTTATTCATTTCTTTTATTGCTCCAAAATTGTTTTCAGTTGTTATTTTCATGGTTGAATAGCTTGATTGTTTCGGGTGGACAACTGAATATCATCACATTTTGTACCCTAGAGTGACATTTCGAAAATGAAAAAAAATAATTATGAAGTCGCATGAATACAGCGATGATATTCTGTCATGGATTATGCTTCTTCATTTTTATTTCATAAAACGATTGATTAGAACAGAAAATAATTTATGAAACTACACAAGAAAAAAAAAATAAAATTTGCAATATCCAAAAACAGAGGTAATGATCATTCTCGTAGAAACAAGTCCAATCTAGCATGAAATTCTAGAGTTATTTGGTCAAAAGACGACGGAAAAGAAGAGGTCCTGAAGTTGGCAGCGTTCAAATATCTACACAATTTATAATTGAAAAAAATATCCTGAGTGACAATGTATATATTTCTATGGGGAGAAGAAAAGAACATTTCTGAATGTCTTTGAAAAACGATAAAACTACATAGATACAACACTCTGGCCGATACATGATGACCATAGTTCAATATTGATTACTATGATGGTGACATTGCTACTTTATTTCAAAAATTATTATCAGTTTCACCCAACAATATATAATGGAACTCATTCTAGCATTGTTTGTAGTTATATTTTTCGTTTTTTGGTTGTCAGTACTGACCTCCGGTCAAATCAAGTTCCAAATAAAATCAATTCGAATTCCGTTATCTGTCAAATTTCGTAAGTCACACCAACTGCCAAGAGAAAATACACTGCGCAAACAAATTAACGCACATTATGGATATCTCAAATTTATTCTACAACTGAAAACGTTCTCAATGATAAAATTATTCTTATCAGAATTATGCATGCGTATGTAATCTACTTTTAAAGTTTCTCTTCGATGCAGATGTTTTTTTTTCCGAACAGGAATAAAAAATGATGATATTATTAGATTTTGAATGTTTTGGCTCCATTCAAAAATCAGTTCTTCTCGATCAATTCTAGTTTTTCTCTCGTTTGATTTTCTACACTCGATCGTTATGCAACGCGAAACACGCAATTTGACCCAAGAGGAATGTGCCCAAGCGGTAGTTTTGCGAGAAAAAGAGTGGACTTTCACAAGAATTGCAGTAAGTTTTGGAGTTTCCCATAAAAGTGTGTCCAGAATGTTGCTGCGATTCAGGGAGACATGAATGTTCGAAGACCAGGACAGGGTAGACCACGGGTAACAACCGCCATTCAAGAACGTTACCTGAGAGTTTTTTCGTTGGAACAACGGTTTACAACCGCTCGCCTCCTTCGAAATCAGCTTGAGCAAACTCATGGGGTGCGAATCACTACTCAGAAAATGAGAAATTGCGCCTAAGAGAATATGATTCAAGTCGACAAGTGGCCCCATGGGTAACAAACTGCCATTAAAGAAAACATTCTTATGTAACAACATAAGAGTTTCTTTGTTGAGACAACGGTTTGCAACAGCTCGCCTTCTTCAAAATCAGCTTGAGCGAACTCAAGGGGTGCAAATTAGGACTCAGACAATAAGAAATCTCCGCAGAGAATTATGATCTAAGTCCTCGTATCGCAGCAAGAGGCCCAGCTCTTACCCTAGCCCATCGAAGAGCGCGTTTTGATTTTGCGAGAGAGCAAATCCATTGGAAATAGGCCGATTGGGAAAGGGTTCTCTTCACAGATGAGTCTAGATTCTGCCTCTACCATTGTGATCGACGTTCCCTAGTATACAGAAGTCCACATGAAAAATATGCCCAGCGCAATTTCCTGAATACTTTTGGTTTCGGGAGAGGATCGACTATGGCATGGAGTGGAATATCTTTGACTGCTCGCACAGACCCAGTGGTCGTTGATAATGAAGCTATGAATACTGATAAGTATATGAGGAACATTCTTGAAAAGCATGTAGTGCCATTTGTCCCATGCATTGGTGAACATTTCATTTTTATGGACGATAATGATAGACCCCATCGTGCGCGCATTGTTCAGGAGTACCTTGAAGAGGTTGAAGTCTCTCGAGTAGAAGGCTAAGAAGTTCGGAAAATCATCCAGCTACTATTAATGACTTAGAAATCCAACTCAAAGAAATCTGGGAAGGATTATATCAGAACATTTTAAGATCACTCATTGTGAGTAGGAACCGTCGTTGCCAAGCTGTAATTAACGCAAGGGGTGGAAATACCAAGTAGTCAATCACTTATCAGCATTTCAGTATTTTGAAAATTGTTTATTTCTGTTTTTTCACTAAAGATTCGGTGAAGTCCTGAATTTCCCTTCCATTTGATGTGTCGTGTTTCGTTCAAAACCTTCCCGAGAGAACATAAGAAATAAGTTATAAAGTCAATGTGGAGTTACCTTTCATTGAAATTGAGATTTTCAGAATGTGCCATAATTTTTTTGCGCAGTGAATAAAAGTCACTAACCTGAATTTTCATTTGAATTTCAAAAGCATTTCACATAACTTGACTGAAATAGAGAAAATATCGCCTCATACTTTTTGTAGAAGGCAATTCCAACACGAATGAGAAATCAACAGATGTATTTCAAAGATTTTCCTTTAAACATATCTATCCTATCAACTCAATGGAAATAAAGCTTCATCATAACGATGATAATCGATAAATAACCGAAACGCACCAGCATTATCTCATGGAAAGCATTTCGAACTCAAGCAGGGGCTTAGTCTTCAAATCCTTATTTGACATTAAATATGAGTGAAGAGCTCGGACAACCCAAATAGATTACAAAACAAGTCACCGAGGAGAAAGATTTATGCATGGTGCATATTATATGAGGATTATCACTGCTACCATGAAATCTACATAATTTTTGAACAACGAATTTCACTGTATAGACAGTCTATGTGTTAAATAGTATGTGCATACTCGGTAGCTTGGCTAGGTAGCAGGTAGGAAAGATATACAGAAACATACCGAACTTTTGTTGAATTCGACGCACTGACTTTTATATTTGTCACGCAGAATGTTATGAGAAATAAATATTTTATATTGCCAGTCCATTTCCGTGAGACGTAATGCTTCCCAGACGCTTTAAAGTCAATAATAAAGATGAACTTTTCCTTCATTCGAAGCCTTCAATTTTGAGTATAATCCCTGTTGGATTATTTCAATATCTTTTGTGAAAAGCTAGACCAATCGCAAGGGCCAAACATTCTGCAAGACACAACCAATAGCATATAACATTACTAGCAAGGTAAGAGTGTTTTTACTGGCGAATGGAGTTACCTCCTTGAGCCAGTAAAACCCGTTACCTTGCGTGTAGTGCTTTATATTCTATTTGTTTCTCATTTTTAAGAAGGTTAGGTAAATTCCAAAAAAATCTCAATAATTTCTCGCAAATTTCGTAAGCTATGGAAGCGTTGCCATGAACCTGTCTGTTTATTTTTCTTTACATTTGTTTTGGCGAAAGCTGAAATGAATGTACCAAAAGAAATTATTGAGGCGGCCAGCAGTGTAGCATCAAGTTTATTACCTGCAAAATCAGCTTCAAGGTACGAGCGAGAATACGACGACTTCAAAAAGTGGCAAAACACAAATAGTGTGATTGGGGTAAGTGAAGATTTTTTGTTGGTCTACTTGAATAAACTATCAGCTAGATTCAGCCCTAATACTTTATGGGCAAAATGGTCTATGCTGAAAAGCTGCTTTGAAATGGAAGAAAATGCTCTTTGTTCGCAGATTTGTTTTCTTTGGAAAATTTATTGAAAAATATAACGTTTCGTTGTCATTTGCAGATATCAAAAGGTAATAGCCTATCTGGAACGAAAAAATGAGCGTTAGACGCCAAAAAAGGAAGAAGTAAAGAAGAGGTTGAACAGTTTCTTTTACATGCTCCTGATGACCAGTGGTTGCTGGCAAAAATTTTAACAATCTTTGAGATTTTTGGATGTTGTTGATGTGACGAAATTCTCTCCTTAAACATGAATGATGTAGAAGATATGGAAAAATACGTTATTGTGACATAGCATCAAATAAAAAATTCAACTACAAGAAGATTCACCATAACCGATGATGGCTACAGCTTCAAGCCCTGCATGTTATATAGAAAATATGTAAATTTTCGGCCTCCTCGAAGAGAAAGTTGAAGATTTTTTTTTGGATACCGACATGGAAAGTGCATTTCCCTCAATGCTGGCCAGCACACTATTGGTGGTATCCCAAAGCAAATAGCGAAATATTTAGGTTTAAAAGACCCAGAGTTATACACCGGCCACTCTTTTCGCAAAACTTGAGCCACTATGGTTGCGGATTCGGCTGGAGATATTTTAGCACTGAAGCGTGCAGGAGGGTGGAAGAGCACCGAAATTGCGATGAGTTATGTCGATGATTCGGTCAACAAAAAAATCGAAATGTCTAGCAAATTATTTGGTAGTTATTAAAGTACAAATGTTCTGCAGTCCTCGATTCCTGCAGTTTCTGAGTGAACAGATGGTTTATCATCATCAGTATCAACTCTTTCATCATCAAAAATCTTTGTCACTGAAAATAACAGTTGTACCATGATTTTCAACATATAGGACGATAAAATAAAATTTTCTAATGTCAATAATACTACTAACTTGTAAAAGTTAACTGTCAGTTTTACAAATTAGTGACTAGATGAAATAAACTTTCTTGATTATAATTGTGTTTTTGGAAACTGACGTTTACAAATGGGGAACAAATAAAATTTTCATGAGGTCCCTAGAAAGCATCAATTTTTTCGGCTACAAAGTGCCATGCTTTTAACATCAACTAAATCCTCTCGAGTTCCTAACAACGGAAACTAGATTCAGTGTTCAACACTACTGACTGATATATGGATTTTCCCTTTCTTCATACTCTTATCATCTTTCTGAATAAACATATTTGGCATGAATTCAAATCCGAAGGAACAAGTGACGTAGGGATTGGAAATTAGTTAACCAAATATCCCCTCCAAGTTTACCATGATAATCCGCCCTGATGTAATCCTCTTAAAATTCCTTACATCGGACATAAAATGTAAATCAACCGTCATCAGGAAGCAAGTAACCGAGATCTCCGCGTATTTAAATCCTGTACGACCTATTAACCTTCAGCTTCATAATTCACGGAATGAGATTACGTTCCTACTGCTCTAAATGAAAATCTCATACATGTCAGTGTATGTTATTCGTTCTCTGATACATGCATGGCGTAGGGGGCAAAATTGGGACATAAATTCCGTTGGAATTCATTCCGTCCAGATTAATATAGAACCATGAAGCGTATATGTTATTAGGTGGACGCTCTGTGGTGCTCTCTTGAGAAGAGTAGTTCATGTGAGCACGGAAACATACGCAATCCTGATGAAGACATATATGATATGCGATTTCAGCGCGTATGCCGTGAAAGAAAATCAGCACCATCTTTGTATTACGATATCAAGATATGAATACTTCGTTCCAAATATGAATAAACCTGAAAAGGAATCATCAGTCTACAGGAATTATGTGAATTTTGAAGTTAACTTAATTTTATCGCGACGTTTTGGCCAATTTGGGATTATAATTATATTATTGTTTGACGTTATCTACAGATCTAAAATATTTTTGGAGCCTGACCACTTTTGTCTTCTGTTTTTTTGTTTTCGAATTTGATAGAGTATGCAATTCTGAATATATTCGTAGTCAAATCGTTGCTTTCGTCGAAATACTTTCCAAAATATCGAGAAACTTTCGTTTTTCAAATTGAAAACCATATTTTTAAATGATTGCGAAGAAAAATTATGATAATATTCCAACATGTTCCTAAATCTAGGTTTAGGTTATCGGTCTTGTACGTAAAACGTCTTGAAAAATCCTTATATGTTCATTCTGACCAAGAATATCTATTTTTGGCCAGAATGAACATATGAGGATTTTTCATAATGTTCCTAAAATTAATAAATCTTGAGTTATTCAGGATTTCCTGATTTCATGTCGTACGTTCGTCAAATTCATAGAATCTGTTTGATATCAACAATGACCTTTGTCGAATAACTCACTATTGACTTCCTCTTTTCTGGATGCATTCATCATTGTTGATGTAAGACAGATTTCATAAATAGAAACAGAAAATCCTAAATAACTCAAGAAATAGTAATTTTAGGAGCATCAACATGGAACATTAAAATCATTTTTCTTGGCAAAATCCAACGCAATCCTAAAAATAGGGTTCTTATTTTAAGACGAAAGATCTGATCCAATTTTGATTTCAATTTTTGAACCAACATTTGGAACACTCTGTGACGAGTTATTCAAAATTCTGGAATCGTACAATATTTCCACAGTCTTCACCTTAAAAAATGTGAAAACAGTTCGTGCTTACGATATATAGGTTAGGAACAACAAACATAATACCCAATACTCTTATCTCCCTTTTTTCTTCAGTTTTTTCTCGATGTTTTGGGAAGTATTCTGACGAATGCAACGACTTGACTACGAATGTATTCAGAATTGCATACTCTATCAAATTCGAAAACAAAAAAACAGAACAAAAAATTTTTGAAAATTTTTTTTTCACTTCCTGTATAACTGAAAGTGTTCAGGATTCGAGAATATTTCAGATCGGTAGATAATCTCAAACAATAATAATCCCAATTTTCAGATTTCAAATAGGTCCAGTTCTCCAAAAACACTTAATAGGCCGTCGAACTTGGTACACCCTATATATTAAGATAAATTTCAGAATGTGTTCGTATACAAACGTTGACATTCTCTGTGGTGAACCGATTCCTCTCAAAGACGGACACATCGTTTTTATCTTCTAACGTTATTGTAAACATGCTGCGCCAGCACCATATCATATCTCAAGAGCATCTATTATATTTGTCGTCTAATCAACTCGTCGCGAAACCTCTTTCTCCTAGCTCAAATATGAATTGATGGATGTTTCAAGCCGAGAACTGCCTATATACATTATTGCCCTATGAATATTCTGGTCGGATATGCAGCCTCTACTGAAGATTTTTCTTAGGTAACATTCGTCATGTTGATATTTCATCAAGAGAAATAATCAATCTATATGATTTCTTTTATGAACACAATGTACTCTTTCTATTCATAAATAACCTACGAAGAAATTTTGGGTTAACATTGCATGTTTCTTCGATTCGAAAAATTCTATCCTCATATAACGAGGTAACAAATCAAAAAAATTGATAGATTAAGTAGGTGTCACTGCAGTCAAACAAAAGGCTCAATCGATGTGATGAATTTTGGTAGAATTGAAAACACATATTTGTTTTCGTCACATTCAACGTTATGATAGGAAAATTGAAGATATGCTGTGAAGAAAATTGCCAAACGTGAATCCGAAACACAATGGAGCTATAGAATATAAGCGGTTAATATTTGAAGTGACAACCCAAATGGAGCTTCAATGTTATTACAAAATATACTCACCTTCAATTTTGTAGTTCATTCTGAATTGAAATCTTCGGGAGATTGATAGTGAACAGCTCAGGTTACAAGGTCTTAGATTAAATTTTAGAAAAGCGTTCCATGATCTTAAACCATCAGCGACTGAACTTACCGAAATTTGGGACAATCTCTGTAAAGAGGTCACTCTGTGAAAAATGGGATATTGATACAATGTGTGCTTACCCAGAAAATTAGTTAAATATGTGGAGTTCTCCTCAGAATGTGAGATTTCCACGTTATGAAGAATCTTGATTGCCTTCAATTCAACAAAAAATGTGTTCGCGATTAAGTGACCTTATATAAAATTTGGATTTTAACTATAAATCTAAAATTCATAACAAGGACCATGAAGGAAATTGTAATAATTAGGAAGAATTTTATAATACCAATTTTAACAGAATAAAATTCTCCAACAAATAAGATAATTTCAAAATGTATCAAGAAGATGCTTTTCCAAACTTGAGAGTTTCATTTCAGATATTTCTGACTCTCTCAGCTTCAACTGATAGCTACACGATCAATTAATTGTACATTCTGAATCAAGTTGCAGAATGAGCTCCTATTCCAACACGAATGCGAAATCCGAAAACGAGCGACGAAGGAGCGAGTTTTCGATTGCATGAATGTTGGAATTGCCTTCTTTAACGAGTATTAGACAATATTTTTTTTATTTCAATCAAGTTCAGTGACAAACTCTCGAAATTCAAATTAAAATTCAGGTTAGTGACTTTTATATTTCATCTTGGCAGTTGGTGTGATTTACGAAATTTGACAGATTATGAAATTTGAAATGATTTTATTCGAAACTTGAATCGATCGGAGGTCAGTACTGAAAACCACAAAAAGAAAAATTTAACTGAAAAACAATGCTGTAATGAGTTTCATTAAAGCACCACTTCTAGTACTGTGATGAACTAACTCATTACGATACTGAAATAGAGAAAAGTACTTCTGACATATCTACAATCAACGATGAGACGAAATCGCCTAAGTGACCTGGCATTTTCAAATGTGGAATAAGAAAAATTTGAAATGATAAACTGTGACGACATTAAAAATGAATTGAATTCTTCAAAAGAAGGGAAAACTCATACATAGTTTAATTGTACTACTCGTATTTTCTTATTATTATTAAATTTTGAAGATCATGAATATTACTGCGTCCCTCTTGATATTTTTTCATGAATATATAATGAATGATAGCTATATCTTGAAGTTATTCTTAATGATCATATTCATCCCATATTCATTATTATTTTTCTTTCATATTTTTCGTCCAAAATTTGAAGCCATCTTGAGACCTTTTTAACTCACTTCATTCATTCGACAATTTGGGAGTATATTTCACATAAATATAATATTTTATGTGTTCATGAATTGAGAAGGGGAGGGGCAAAAAAGTTTTGTGCCCGAAGCGAGTTGAAAAACATTCGCAAGTTAGATGAAATATAGTATTTCATTATCCTCTACTCTGCATGTATCTACCCGCAAAGCACTGGAAAAATGAAAATGTCCAGCTTTTTTGAAATGAAGGTCTCCAACAGAAGCATGAAATATAATTATGATTCAGAACTCCAATAATACTTCTCAAATATTTGACCAAATTGATGAGATTACTCCTGTATCAATTTTCAAACGCCCACTCATATAATGTAAAAATCTCTCGAATTATTTCAGTCTTCCAAGAACGCTTAATTCCGTAAGCTTCTTCGGACAAATTTTTTACTTTCCTCTTCACCAGAGGAATCTATGAAATCAACTTCTTTCTATACCTAAATATCTTGCTGCTTCGTCGAGGAATTCTCATTAATGCAATAAACGAAATTCGATGACTGTATTCGTGTAACTTGAAATATTCGCAGAGGCATCTTAGATTTCGTATTCTGCTGAAATTGAATTTCATCGGTTGAAAACTGGATGTTAATCTTTTTAATTTTGTTCGCTCATTCATCGGAATAATTTTCTTCTCCAAGACGGTTCTATAAAAATGTTCGTGTACATTCGAATATTTCATGAGTTGAGAAGGGAGCGTCGAATGAACAATTGAAATCACCGTCGGGATATGTTATGGATGAGAGCTTTCTTGGCTCAGCTTGTATTTGATATGGATCTTCTTCATTTACTAAGTCTCGCTTTCACCATTATTGATATATGTATGTAAATTGTTTACAGCTTTTTGAAACAATGTATCCGTATTAATACTTCAAAATTTCGTGTTCTCTCATAAAGTTCTGTTCGCTTATTCTCTGTATTTCTTGCATATTGTGCTGCACTATTATACTTCATAAAGTGGCAAGAGTGGGCGATATAAATATATTAATTCCTGTCAATAAATACCGGACTGCCAAAACTTTTGTCAAATTCGACATATTTTTTCGTGGTTCTCCGATTTTGTTGTAATTCTCATTAGGTATAGTATTGGGTCTTGTTATATCAACCTGAAATTTACTTTGCAAAAATACCTGCAGTTTATCCGTTATACAGGTGAAAAAAAATCTTGTTTTACACCCTGTGGTGAATTTGAGGCAGAAAATTTGATATCATCAAGTTTCAGTTCGAACTGTTACCCTTTCTCAACAAAATGTTTTTTAATTTACGTTATTTTCTGCTATTGAGAGGGAGAAAAACACATTTTCTAAGAAAGTTTTGCATTTTCTCAATTTTTATAAAAATTTGAAATATTACAATACCTTATCGACTAGCAATCATAAACGAAGATCTGAAAATTAATAGCGTGTATTTTTACCTCACCTCTTCATCACTTCTACCATACTTTCAATGCATTTACCAATTGCTTCTGGGGGAATCTTTCCTCAACAATTTCTGTTGAAGCAGAACAATGCTAGGCCTCATGTTGCACGGGTTTGTAACAGAATACTTTGAGGAGGCGAATATTCAACTATTCGTGTGGCCAGCTGGAATTCCGGATTCAAATCCAATTGAACATGTATGGGATATGCTAGGTAGACAGGTTCGAAGTCGGCAGCCGGTAACCTTGTCCGATTTATGAACAGCCCTTCTTGAAGAATAGGATAATATTTTCCCAGAAGCAATTCGGAAAACCATTGAAGGTATGCCACGTCGTATGGTAAATGTGATGAGAAAGCGAGGTGGAAATACACGCTATTAATTTTCAGATGTTTGAGTATGTTTGCTAGTCGATAAGGTATTGAGATGTTTTGAATTGATATATAAATTGATAAAATGCAATACTTTCTTTGAGAATGTGTATGTTTTTTTTAAGCAGATAACTACTGACGTGAATCAAAACACATTTTGTTGAGAAAGGGTCACACTTCAAATTAGAGCTGAATGGTATAAAATTTTCCGCCTCAAATGCACCATAGGGTGTTAAGAACTGAAGGGTATAAAACAAGGTTTTGTTTCTCCAAGTTCCAATACTATACCTGGTGAAAATTTCAACAAAATCGCAGCACCACGACAAAAGATACAGGGTTTCGAATTTGACGAAGAGTGCATTTATATCGATATATTTATCCCTTTTGGTATGAGCCTATATTTTCAACCAAGAGTATCCCAAGTAGTTATGAGTAGGTGTTTTTCCATTTTAACATGAAAATCGTTTCGATCTACATATTTTTCAAAAAAACAAAATAGCATTTGTACAATTCGAAATTTTTATCTTCTTCCAAATTTTTGTTCTACTTTGACAGATTGAAATCTATTAATTGAAACCTGTAGAGGTTTCATGTGGTAGTCAAGCTTGAATGTAGTTTGTGAAGCGAGTTAGAAGGATAGCCGTAGTTTTGAAAAATCTTGAGGCATTTCAGTCACCATGGAACATTGACCTGATAAACATCGGTCGTTTGCTGTTGAAACGTTTCATCCAATCTTTCTGCACCCTGTTTCAGAATAAACTAATACTAGGCTGCCTCATGGATGCAACTCATTTCCATATTCAGGTAAATTTTCAGATAGGTTCTGTCGAAAAAAGAAAACGTAGGGGTTGTGGAGTTTCTGTTCAAACATGAAATAACAAATCATATTCCGTGAAACTCGTTTCCCCTGAAAATTGATACGCGCAGAGAGATGGTTTCATTTGAGTGTAATTATAGGTTCGTAGGATTTTTCTGAGACTGTGTATGAAGTTTTCGTAGTTATACCCTTCCTAGTGATTCCACAGTTAAAGCACGTATTATGAAATTGAATGATAAAAACAAATACAGGTAAATTCTCTACTAAGCTCTCATTTACGAGTACAAGTTCTTGGTTCAACCAATCCATCTCATATATTCGTTACTCAACGAGATTCATCGTTTAGAACGCGTAACCTCAAAATTGCAAAACGCTGTCTAATTATTCGCATGAGTTGTGTTAACGAGTTAAGTTTCTCATTAAAGCGAGTATATTAAACAAGAACACGTTTGTTACCGATAAATATAAGAGAATAGGGACTGTACTGGTGAAATTTACCACATTATTATGGCGTGCATGTGAAAAGCGTGTTTGAATCAGTAAGCAGGTTAAAGTTTTATGTTCATGTCGTATCCTTCAGTCCCAGCAAGACTCAAATCTATCGTAACATCTAGATGTTTTGCCTATAACATTCCTATATGCATGCAATACATATATCGCTGTGTGTGTGTGATTGGTTTTTTTTATCTACAATGGAAGTGAAAATAAGTGTCGCAGTTGCAAGATCAGTGTTTTGTTATTGAATTTTTTCACTGTGATTGTTCATAACTGAAAGGATTATCAACAGGAAGGTTTTTCATTCGAATATTCATTGGAATTTCATTTGGAAATCTTATTCAGATTTCCAAAAGATCCTGCGAGAAGAATGAAATGTCTTGAAGCAATTCATAAAGGAAAGGTTCCAAAATCATCGAAGACTGTTAAGTTAGTATAAAACATTTTTTCCAATACTGTTTATGTTCAGAAAATCGACGCACAGCTAAAATCCTGTTGATCTATTTGGTCGAATAAGTTTCTGAATTGAGACTTCAGCTACAAGGAAATCTGGAAATACGAATGGACTGCATGTTCTTCATCTAATAAACATCTTATATCTGATCCATTGAAGAAAGTTCCTGGTTTCAACCTTCCCAGGAGAATATGGTCCCTTCCCAATCATGGTCGTACCAATAGCATGCTTCTCAAGTAGAAATCAGTTGATAGTCTCAATTGTACATGTGGCGAATCAAAGGAAACAATTGAACACCTAATTAATAATTGTTCGATCATAAACTTCATGACGGCATTAGAGTCATACACAATGTATCAAATTCATTTTTACAATTTTAGATCAATTAAAAGTATAAATTGCAGTCTCTTGCTGTTCTGTATTTTTTTATTTTCAGGTTGGAGTTTGTGTTTGAAAATCCTTCCTCCGACGAGCAGTTCGGATAATCGTGATGTCTTTCGATATGAATAATTCAAATACAACAATTAAATTTGATTTTTTTCACGGGGAAACAGTTTTTTTGGATGAGGTCTTACCCTGGCTCTATAGTATCGTATAATACTAGCGGTGATGATATCGTATGCTTCTATAGTATCATACGAAGAATGTTATGGTACTCAGTTTTTTTTTCGCTTCATAATACAAGTGCAGACGGCAGCGATATTCTTTCATTAGTCCAAAACTGAAGAACGTAGTCAGGATTTCAATTAGCCCACCTTGTTTTCTGTAATTAATTCAATCTTCAGTGATTCGTGCATTGAAAAATGATATTGATTGGCAGAACTTTTCGCCCTCCCTCCAATTCGACATATGAAGTCTGTGGTCGGAGGCCAACAATTAAGTCAATCAAATATTAGCACGAAATAAAACATTCTTCCATGATTTTATTTCACAAAATGTGGCAGAATTAAAGCATATGACACAGAATGAGAGAAACACATTTTTTAATTGTGATGCAAGATATCATTGCATTGATGGAATTTTTTGTTACAACTTACTTATTTCCTAACTTCACGCTCAGCACCGAAAGTTTCAAATATCAATGAAATTCAAATGCCGATATTAAGTGCCTCATGAGTGACTAGTTACCTAACAAAGATATTCTATTATTTTTATAAAACAATTCGTCATTATTCTCTAATCCTAAACCTACCCTCACCAATTGAAGTGATTGGTCGCATTCACCGGACAAAGATTCCGCTACCGCTACGTAGCATAAATTGAAAGCGCTCTCAAAAATGTCCACTGCTCCAAAACGTGTTGATTTCACAGCGCATGTGCCACCGAACAGTTGCACAACTGTAACGTCTGTTGAGTACGACCATTGAACATGGAATTTGATGAAATCTTCATTTATTTCCCGTAAAAACGTTTGCTTCAAATCTCAAGCTCATCGACATCCATTTCCGAATGTAAAATACATTAACTGTACCAACAACATTTCAAAAGGAAATGACCTGAAAATTTTTATCGCTACAAAAGTCCTTGATCTTGCCTCGGAGTTCGTGTTAATATGAACGCACATCACGTAATAGTAAGTTTATATCACGATACATACTTTTTATGAGTGAGTTTCGTGAGCAGAAGGACTGATCCAATGCCAAGTGAACGATTGTTATGATCCTACGAAATGACCTGATATTGAAATAAAAGAGCAAATACTATTAGCTCCGGTGTTGAGAAACAGTCGTAAAAACTTTCAGAACCTTCGCGTGACCTATAAATATTTGTATTTCACTTCCCGGTAATGGATACCTGACGTTCATTCCAATCGAGGGATGCCATCTCCAATACTCTCTGACGAATTCTGTAGGATGACGTATTGCGACGTTCATAACCTCTGTTGCGACTATTTCATATCGAGCATAAGATAATATAGAGAAAAACAATTTCTTATACAATTTTCTGGTAAAATTAGCCAGGTATTTATTGAATCAGATCAGTTCATATCAATCATTTCGGAGTTTTTTGAAACAAAGATGAATTTAAAATAGTAATCATCGAAATGAATACCATTTTCAATTTCCAGGCTCAGAGATCTTTTATCATGAGGTTGGAGATATAATATTAGATTATGTCACTGAGATGACAGATATACCGGTTTCGGCCTTGTTGGGCCTCATCAGTATCTCGCACATCTCAGGACAAAATCTTCATAAAACACTTCGATATTTGAAGCAATTGGTTGTGAAGTAATGAGTAAAATATTACAAGGTAATAAGGTGGTGACATCCAATTGCGTCAAAATGAAGTTTCACATCTCCAATCAAATGCAAAAAAAGAAATCTGCACTTCCTCTTTCACTGAATGAGATGTTAGCAGTGGCTCTATTCAGGGCCCGCTTGCTACTTTCTCAAAGTGATGGAAATCGCCCAATTCTCTGAGCCTGGGAATTGAAAATGGTATTCATTTCGATGATTACTATTTTGAATTCATCTATGTTTCAAAAATGTTCTCGATGTGGCCTCCGTAAAGGCAAAGAATATTCTTTTTCTTAAAAAAACATCTGGCTTCACAGTCACAAGAAGAATTTGGCGTTTTCCATCACTTTGAGAAAGTAGCAAGCGGGCCCTGAATAGAGCCACTGCTAACATCTCATTCAGTGAAAGAGGAAGTACAGATTTCTTTTTTTGCATTTGATTGGAGATGTGAAACTTCATTTTGACGCAATTGGATGTCACCACCTTAGTACCTTGTAATATTCTACTCATTACTTCACAACCAGTTGCTTCAAATATCGAAGTTTTTTATGAAGATTTTGTCCTGAGATGTGCGGGATACTGATGAGGCCCAACAAGGCCGAAACCGGTATATCTCTCATCTCAGTAACAAAATCTAATATCATTTCTCCAACCTCATGATAAAAGATCTCTGAGCCTGGGAATTGAAAATAGTATTCATTTCGATGATTACTATTTTGTATTCATCTATGTTTCAAAAATGTCTCCGATATGGCCTCCCTGAAGGCGAAGAATTTTCTTTTTCTTAAGAAAATCATTTCGGAGTATTCAGAAATAGAAAAGAGTGTTTTAAGTTATAAATATTTGTTGAACAGACGTAATTCTCGTAAGGAGAAGGAAGTTCAACGACACATTTCTGATACGCTAAAAAAATTTCCAAAATTCGGCTAGTAAAAACTTGAGAACGCTCTTAACTTGGTCGAGTTTCTTAGCATGTTTTTTTGATAGCTCAATTATGATAGTCAATTAATGGCATGATTCTTGTGCTGAAAAATATTGAAACAGAACCTTCCTTCATAAAAAAAAATTTCTAGATTTTTTTCTATGAACGATGTCAAAGATTTTTAAGTTATCTTCACTACTTTAACTAATATGCATGCTGACATACAAGTCAGTGAAGTTTCATGACAATTGGTCGGAGATAACAATGAGATTATAATCTGAATTTGCTGAACTGGCAGATTTCGTACTGCCTCAATCGATAAATAAAAAAGCAACTTCAATATTATTATTTACTATTATGGTGAAATACCTTCTTAGTGGACATAAAATTGTACTGTACAAAATTTGTTTCGCAAAACAATTTCGTCAGGTATATTTTTGTACGTTGGACAAGAACTGTTTGGAATCTTTTCCTAACCCTGAAACTAAAAAGCGTAAGGGATCTGGTGGTGGGAGCAATTGTGGCAATCAGATAAACTAGCTGACCCGGGAACTTGCCTCAGAGATAAATGAAGTTTTACTTACCATTAATTTTTTTTTAAAACTATTATATTAGTTGAAATACGAAAAAATATACGAAAAATTTATTTGCATGAATGAGTCTCTACAGGGTGCGCAAAATTAGTTAATCTGGAACAACAACTTTCTAACCGTGTGAGATAGATCGAAATGAATGACACGTTACGGTGTTCATTTTTAGAGAAACTGATAATGCCATCCATCAACTACATTCCTTCATCTCTTTTTGTTTTTGAGTTATAGATCAAAATTGAAATTTGGGCGATTTCAACTTAGGCCATTATTTCCGTTTCTATTTGTGCTAAGATGATGAAATGGAAACATTATAAAGGCACTTTTGTAATTGCAATCCAGTAGAGTTTTTGTTTTTTTTCCAATAGGTTTGCTTGCTGAGTTATAACATAAAGTTGTATTTTTTCTTACGGAGAAAATAGTTTGAAATGGCTTAAAAAAATTTCCATTTTTTTTCCCGTTTCAGATATGAATCATACCTCAAACATAGTCCTCAGATTAATTCAAATATCTTAAAAAATATTGTTTGTATGTATTATATTGGGGATTAAGTATGATGAATCACAGCATGGTGTCCTTATTATTTTTCGATTGAATAGTTGATTCAATTCTCCGTGGCTTGATCTCTGTTCAGAACAACTGTCAATTCCAAATCATTATTGCCGATGAAATAAAATATTTCAACATATCTAATTGCTTGTAGTTTTCAAACATTCCTATATTGCCAGCAATAATGACTTCGAATTCAAATAATAGACAGTTGTTCTCATTGTGACTTTTCTGAAGAAATCCGAGGCAAAATACATTAGAGAAGGAAGAACTTATGCAGATCTCATGCAACGAACAGAGAGGGACCAAGTTAAGGCACTGTGAAAATCATATGTTACAAACAAAATAGAAGGGAGTGACAGTGCCTACTCCATCTCATTTGCATGACCTCCATGAATAATGGGTCTCTGATTCTGATACTTTCACAAATAACAGAAATTACCTCCTTTTTGGTCTCTGATACTGTCATTTCACAGAACTAGAGATTATCCTGCTGGTATCTCTTTGACAGAGATGCTTAGATGTTTTCTTCTTTTTCTTCAGTACCGATTCTAAATGGACGTAACCAAAAAACTTTTGTCAAAGTTCGTACAAAAAATTATGTTTATAATTTTGAAGTATTGAATTTGTGAGTCCAATTACAATTTCTGATCGCGGTCTACCACAATAAGAGTTATTTTAATTTCAATACTTCAAAATTATGAACATCATTATTTGTACGAACTTTGACTTTTCCTACTTTTTTTCATTTCATCGATTTTTTTGGAGTTTTAATGTATTTTATGTGTTATCTTTCATAACAAACAGTTCATTCAATCTTAAGTTGTAAATGGTGGAACCAACGGAAGATAAACCTATTGAGGTAATGTAGTTAGCTGCAACGAACTCATGTGTTTTCATCAGTGTCGCATAACTTCGTTCTCCATGGCAACCAATCCCATTCTCATCATTCAAAATGTGGAAATTTTTTATGGAAAGAGAATTTCATACATGCACACTATCATAAAGAAATAGAAGAAAATTGCCGGTGACTTGGGTATGGACAAATTTTCAATAATTCCATCCAATGCAGAAATTATTATTACAAAATAGTTCAAATCTAATTCTGAAACGATAGACGGAAATAAATGCGAAGAAAATTCACAAGAAATATTGATTAATATCATAGTCAGTTGAGACAAAAACTGAATCAATAAAGATGGAATACTGATCCGGAAATGAGGACATTAATATTCTCTCGCCTCGGAAAATTTCGTACTCGAACTCACTGGTGCGGGGATAATATAACGAAATTTTCTTAAGTCTCTTTTCACACCAACTAGAGCTCATATCAAGTACCCGCTCACCACAAAAGGTAAAAGCTTCAGGGCGGTGGTTGAACGCTTCAATAAGTCTTATCTTTTGTTGAAGAAATAATGATCCTGTGTTAGCTGTTGCAAGTGCGAAAATCTATTTCATCACTGTTAAGAGGTGAAGAATCTTTTATGAACTTCGTTCATCTTAATGGAGGAGGTTTCATTGTGAACCAGGTATAGAAATAATCGACGGAGGTGTAGAAGTCTCGAATATAATAGAAAAAAAAACAACTTTTTATGTGACATTGCATTGTCTTTTAATTTAATTGCTAAGCAACATCCAAAACTATATGTTTCATGATTGTGGTCAACTATGACTGTATTCAACAATTCTTTGGAATGAATATAATCACTTAACTCACTGTTCCGGAAGAGATACAATAAATACCTATATTACGCAAAAAAAAAAAAATTTTAATGAATATTTGTTCTGAAACGAGATCTCGATGTCTCAAATTGTTGTCCCAGCCACATATACTTCTCCCCAAAATTAAAAGAAGAGAATTTCCAGAACTACAACCGGTTTTTTCTTGCAGAAAATTCCCTACAAAAATTGTTCATTGAATGAAGAGAAATTTTTTTCTTCACCTGTAACGGTAATGTGAAAAAAGAGCTAGAAAATACTATTTTACCATTTGTTGGTTAACAGACCATATCTGCGTCAATATTGGAGGGAAAGTGAAGGTTATGCAAAATTTCACAGCCTTATGTACCCCAAAGGCTCCCTTAAATCGGTAGATCGATCAGTGAAGCGGTTTTTTAGGACCAATCGATTGAAATTTTGAAAAAATTGAGGAAATGAGGTTTTTGTTCCTTGAACTCGAGCTAATCTTTTCGAAAATTTTAAATTTTTTGAGTTATTAGTTATTTCTGTTTCTTGAAGATCAAAAAAAAAATTTAAAATTTTTTTATTCGAATGAAAAACTCTCTTCTCGTTTTCTGACGACTAGAATTTCATTGATTGATCTCCAGCCGGCATCAGCGTTAGCCATAGTCTGCTGATGAACAATCTCTCATTCTTTCACTACAAACATTAAGATTTCAGTGCACACATCTCACTTTCTCCTAGTTTCTAAAATTCCGAATGAAAAATATAATATATCATACGATAAAGTGCCTGCAGGAAATAAATGTGTTATGAAAGACATGGCAGTTCTCATGCCCTTTAACCTCATGTCCCATTTAGATTCATGTCGCGCACTAAGACAATGTCCGTTACACAATAATACCCTGTAGTGAATTTACGATTTAGTCTGCTGTGCAAAAAGACAACCTGAATCTATGAATGCTTGGACCAGTGCTATGTATGCTTCGCGCCCTCGCAATCCCAGATATATTCATAGTCCTGAATAAGTTCCATATCCGAGGGAGTTGTTTTTCATTCTATCCCATTTTTGACCCATGAATATAATTTATATTTTGTCGACCAGAGAATTTCTGTTGCCAGGAATATTCTCACCAATTCATGTTGGAATTTTGTGAATTCTTGAAAAACATAGTAGATGAATCATTCGAATTTTTAAGTATCCCTTATTTAAAGGTACTGTGAAACGAACTGATCAGTTCTGGGACAGATTCAGATTCAAATTAACCTGTTCACTTGATTTGAACCATTGATGGAACACTTAGAGGTGTTTCTATACTTGGTTTCAAGAAACATAGGGGATCGACTAGACCATGGTATTTCAACAAATTCATTCTCAGAGGGCCAGAATTCAACCGTTTAATCTCTATATATGAAATTTAGTCGAACATTTTGTTGTTTACATCACTTTTAACTCTGAAAACATTGAAACTTAGAAAAAACATCATAAAATTAAAAAAAAAGATAAAATAAATTTTTCTTTCGAATAACGCTACTAGGTGTCACTACTGTAAATAGCATTTTCGTGAAAGTTTCATATTTTTGACATATTTCAGTCATTCCATTTGCCAATACTGAAATGAATAAAAAAATTACTAACACTTTCTTCAATACTTAGAAAATGAATTTATCATGAAAATATCGGGTGAGATCTAAACGAGAGAAAGAGTATTTTCATTTGTCGGAACATAATTTTCAATGACAATAGTAATTTGCTAGAATTAGCAGAACTTCACAGTCTCTAATTCATATTCCTCATAGAAAAATGGAAGAAGTGTAGGTTTGTCTGCTTCCCCAGAAAATTACTGTATTCATATGTAGGGACGAAACGACTAAAATAAAGTTGATTACATCTGAAAACATAATGAATATCTTTTTCAGAAGCTTCTCGAACACTATTAATAACGTCAGAGCTCAGCCAATACGCTGAGCAGAGAAAAAAATTTGGTGTATCATACAATCTAAACCATAATGATATTTCCTTCAACTCTACACAGCACCATTTGACAATGCTGATTACCATGTGTGGAGATTACATATCATATGTTCCTGCTAATTTTATTTTTGTAGAAGAAAACGACTATTAGATTTCTTTCATTTCATTGAGAATTATAGAAAACAACTCATTCTAATTTTTACCCAACTGAGTATTTTCTTTCATTGTCATGCAGGACAAAAAAAATCTTTTATATTGTATAGATGAATTGTACATAATAACAATAAATTACAGTGAAACGAATTATAGTGCTCTTTGAACTAAGAAATGAGTTTCGAGGAATATCAACAACAGAAGCATGAAAAAAATATTCTGAATAAAGTCAAAGATTTTTAAGAAAGGGCAAAACTAGATCATATTATAATGATATTGGGCTAGAAGCCGTTACTTCTGAAAATCTGAAGTGGTGATCCAAAAATTTTTTATTCATTATTTTATTCATTCTCCTGCTTATTTGATCCTTACACCTCCAACCGATTTTGAATAGTTACTTCTGAATATCTCGAAAATTATACATTTTAGATATAGGGAACCCTGAATAGACTACACTTTCTTAACCCCACAAATGGAAAAGATAGGCTTTCCATTTGGAAAAATCGAGTTCTTTACTATTTTTGAATTCCAACCTTGTCACTCACATTTTACCTCCCAGTTTATCACAACATTATTTTATTTATTTCCTCTACAGAGGGGCACTTCCGGTGGGACAAGCTGTATAATGTGCAACACTTTTTCTTTTATTATGTATACTTATACGTATATCAGCACCCCAGAGGTAGAGTGTGTTAAGTCACAATATCAAAATTAGACAAAACAGAGATTTTTCAGTACCATTATTGTTTCAAGGAATGTTTTAGGCCATTATTTGGTGACTTGATATACCCAGGGAGTTGTGTTCCACTAGCTAGAATATTGTAGAAAGTTCGTGTCTGAAAAAATGTGACTTAATACACTTCACCTCTGAGGTGCTGATATATTCTCATGAAGAAGGGAGCTAAAATAATACAATAAATGTTGAAACAAAAAGTACCTAAGCTGAGGTAAAAAAAAAAACGGGGTATCATAACATTCTTCGTATGATACTATAGAATCAAACGATACTATCATCACTAGTATCATACGATACTATACAGCCAGGGGAAAAAACCTCAGCTGAAAAAACCTGTGTCCCCGAAAAAAAAAATAACATAAAATATTAAATATCAGGAAAATTTTGAAAGACATCAGTGTGATCATCTTCATGTTATCCCTCGATGGGCTAGGATGAACAGATTCTTCCCAAACGACTCGCAATTCTTAATCTGGAATGAAAAAAGACAAGAGCAGAAAAGAAACCGATTATTCAGAATAAATCAAATGCATTTTAGAAATGCATTTGCTACTTCGAAAAACATCAACATTCAGATTTCTTGGCCAAACAATGTTCGGAGGTTTATAGATATTTATGACAGAAATGTCACAAAATTTGAAAGAAATGGAAAGACTCCATCAATTCCCCTTTTCGAATGTGTTGAAAATTACGAACCGATCATTTTTTAACATAACAAGCTAACCTTGTAAAAAATCAATTAATCCATTATTCGGGTGTTCAATCATCTGATTGTACTTCTATTCACATAAATAAATGAAAGCACAAGAAATTTGTTCTGCAACTCAACGAATATTGAAATACTAACGTCAAGCAGACACTGAAATAATTTTTCACTAGGCTTCATCAGTTAATATACCACTACTCACTTCCTCGTCACGCTTCTCGGAATAACAGTGGATATCACACAAACAGAACATGTCTGAGATTATTAGATTTTCGACATGGGTCGCCATTAAGTTCGCATTTCTCTGAAGTATAAGAAAATTTTCCGTCCTATGGGTTTTCCGTCGAGGGTCGACTCCAGCGCATCTTTCGCATCCGTTCTCAATTAGGACATTGTTTGTCGCATAAATCCCCTTAAAGAATTTCGCAGGAGGGTGATAATGAATAATCTTATTAGTCTTTCAATCTATCGCACTTTTAACATCCTTCTGCAACACCCAAGTTAAGACCTTTATTACACCTTCCAGGGTTTGAAAATGGCTGTTTACAGTTTTAGAACTCATATCTATCAAAGTTTGTAGTTCTTAAGATTAACTCCGATGAAGTTACTGAAGTTGATTCGATAAAAGAATTTGTTTTCATCTTTCAATTCCTAGAGTATAAACTAGTCACTCATCCAAGAACATTGCTAGTAAATCATCAACATCAATGGCTCTACAACTCAAGGTGAGTCTTGGCCGCATTTACTATTCTTCTCCACTCTAGTCGATTTTGTACTGCTAGCCCCCATTGTGTTACTCCTAGTCTCTGCAAATCACTGGTCACTGCGTCTTTCCACCGTTTTCTTGGACGACCAACCGTTCTTCTACCCTCAGGCCTTTCCCAGAATGCTGTATCCTCATCTTGTGACCTCATGACATGTCCTGCCCATCTTATGCGATTGGACTTGATGTGTCGCACTATATTCTCGTTTCCATAGAGTGCCTGCAGTTCTTGATTCTTTCTTTTTCTCCATTCTTCCGTTATTTCGTCTCTACAAGGTCCAAGAATAGCCCTCAGGATCTTCCGTTCCAGTACCAGCAATCTATCAGCCTCACGTTTATTCAGGATCCATGTCTCACTTCCATAAGTTATTGCGGGGCGAATGATAGTTCTGTAGATTTTTATTTTCGCTTCTCTAGAAATTATTTCCGATTTTAAAAGCGTCGCCAAGGAATTATATGCCCTGTTTCCGACCATAATTTTCGATTCTACGTCTTTTTCATTTTTGTTATCAGCATGTTTGTATGTAAAATGAAGCTATTGGAGGAAAAATACGGATTATTTGAGAGATTCATTTTCTGAATCATCTAATATTAGTAGAAGAAATCGTGAGGGTGAATTTGTGACATACTCGATTCGACCGCGCGTGAAAAAAAATTAGAAATATTCCCTTCGAATATGGACTAGAATCAGGCACTCATTATGATTGAAACCAACAAGATATAGAAACCTACAAACTCCATATGTTTGTAACGGTATGATTTGCCGATTTCGATTTCGGGAGTTTTCGGATCGTCCTGGATCGGAGATCAGTTGAAGAGCTCGGCCTCTGCTCGTTTTTGAACTGCATCTGAAAAAAATTTGTTATTGTTTTCTAATTCTCGAATGAACTGAATTATCTTTGGCGATCAATAGATATCGGTGAGTACAAAGTTAATCAGACTATTGTTTCATTTTTTCTTATAGTTCGTTTGTTTCATGTGAATTGAAGTACTTGAGTATCACGCTTGGGTTCTGCTATTTTGAGTATCGGGTGACTTCACATCTGATTTTCTCAGTCATCTGATGAATCAACATTTTTTCTAGATCCGTTTATGTATGTTATAATTGATTGATTGAATTTGAACATTCCGCAGTTCTTTGATTCTCTGATTTTCAATTTCTCAATTCACGTGTGCCACTCTTTCGTTGAACATGTGGACAATTTTTAAAAATTTTTTTTATGTGAACGAAAATTATCAGAAATATTGAGGAATGGTTGGATCCTGCCGATACAAAAAACTGATGCGAGTTTGAGTGGAAGAACAGAGGGCTCACAGCCATCTGAACTCCGCCCTGTGAGTGTTGTTACTGATGATTTTGTAATATCTTTTTCTCTATTTCAGTATCGTAATGGGTTCATTACAGTACTAAAAGTAGTGCTGTAATGAAACCCATTACAGCATTGTTTTCAGTTATATTTTTCGTTTTATGGTTGTCAGTACTGACCTCCGATCGAATTAAGTTTCGAATCAAAACAATTCAAATTCCGTGATCTGTCAAATTTCGTATGTCACACCAACTGCCAAGATACAAAACAAAAGTCACTGATCTGAATTTTCATTCGAATTTCGAGAATATTTCACAAAAATTGACTGAAATAGAGAAAATACCGTCTAATACTCGTTGCAGAAGGCAATTCCAACACTCATGCTATCGAAAACTCGCTCCTTCGTCGCTCGTTTTGGAACTTCGCATTCGTGTTGGAATAGGAGCTCATTCTGCAACTTGTTTTAGAATATACTATTTCTGAAATATTCAATAAAGGCCTATTATTATTCGAAATGAAATCAAATTCAACCAGAAACACAGTATCAGTGTGATGTTTTTTCAATCTGAACCAACAATTGAGAAAATTATTCATTCAAAGAGTCGATATTTTATTTTTTATAATAATATTATCCCGCCCTTTATGTACCTACCGTCATTCTAGAACCAATGAATCACAACGAAAGAGTACTTATTCGAAAAAACCCAAATGATACGGATTTTTCCACATCTTCATTTGTTTAATATGAACTTCTTCATCCCTAGAGAATATATCTGTATCTTTGGAACCAAAAAGACTGGACCCGTGTTGACTATTGAATTCTCTCCTATTTCAAACCTCAAGCAAACTTTTCCAATAATATGATGTTTCGTGATAACTTTCAGAAGTTTCATGAAGTTGGGATAGGGTGACACAGAAGTTCGTGATCTTGAAATTAATGAACAATCATATTATTGGTTATAGAAGTTGGTTGGTTGGTCGCACCATTCCCTCAATAAACGTAGGTTCAGATGTTGAGGTAATGAACTGTATATTATTAATAGACCTTCGGGAAAGTTCTGATTAGGTGTGAGGTTGATATGTCGATACCAAGAATTCCAAGCTGAGCATGTAGAAAATGCAGGTTGGAGAAGTGGAATACATCTACAATTTGAATGGGAATGGTTCATATTGTCTAATAGGATAGATATTTCTCTATCTCAGTATCGTAATGAGTTCATGACAGTACTAAAAGAAGTGCTGTAATGAAACTCATGATACTTTGAGTTAAATTTTTCGTTTTGTAGTTTTGCATACTGCATCGTGCGCTGTCACACGATCATGTGACCTTAGCCTTATAGCCTAACTTTCGAATTTTTGTCAGAAAGATTGTCACAAATTATATTTTGACAATCCCTCTTTCTGAAATATTTTTTTTTGCAACAGTGAAAGAAAATGAAGAACGATGGTACTGTTTCTGATATATTTTATGAATAGATTTTTTTAAAGGGTTTCTGAAACAGTGTTAAGTCTGGCGAATGGAGAGGTACTCTAATCGACCATTCAATCTGATAGTTTGTTACGTTTAACAATAATAAAAATATATATTCAATTCATCACTGTTAACGATGAATGTTCTGATTTTGTATGGTGCCAGATTAATCAAAAAACAAGTATGAGTGAAAATTCTCAGCAATGTATGATGAATGAATTGACAAATATGCTATTGACAAAGCCTACCTACCCAAAAGTTATCTTAATAAATCTATTATTAAACTAAGAAATCCGACATCTGGCCTCGTTCCTGAGTTTCGAATTTAATTAGTGACAAACTGATTTCCTCACTACCACAAATATTGTAATTTCATGATTACATTCAATGAACTTGATCTCCAGCATGAAGATGCAAGTTAATATTTTCGTCAAATTCCGAACTTTTTGAGATCTGTTACAACACCATTAAACGTTCAGGGGTGTGACAAAAATTTGAATTATTGAATTTATTCAGGAGACGATTAATAAGTGGCCACATGTGGTGCTGACGAACGACATTATATATGGTAGGAGTATACAGGGTGTACCACCGGGAGTGCCCATTAGACGTTCATGGAGAAATAATTATTCGATCAATTTAAAATTTTGTGTGGATATATAATTCAAGTAGACCTTCATTTATGATATATTTTTAAATATCAATGTCCTCCGCTTTCACCGGAAATAGTATCAACTTTCTTATTTCAAATGGCCTCTATATTGTGTGGTTTTTGGATAGATCTTCGAATGCCACATTTATTTTATGTATCATTTCCTATAGCCATCAATAGTCGTTTTCGAGTTATTCACTGTTGTGTGAAAAAAATACAAATAGAGCCTTGTAGAACACTGAAAATGCAATGAAAGCGATCTGTGTTTTGAAATGGGTTACCGAAAAGATATTCGATGTCACTCTGTAGAGAATATACTGGGAGGTAAAATTAGAGCGTCAAAGTTGGAATTAAAAAAATCCAAAAATTCGATTTTTCAAATGGAAACCGCATTTTTTTCACTCACATATGAATTTGTTAATTCAGGATTCCCTATATCTAAAATTTACCATCTTCGAAATATTCAGAAATAACGGCTTTGAGCTTAGTATTATTATTATATGATCTATGTTCGCCTTTTCATGAAAATCTTCAACCTCATTCAGAATATTTTTTCATGGTTCTGTTGTTGATATTCCTCGAAACTTTTTTTATTGTTCAAAGAAAACGACCACCAGTTTTTTTACTGCTCATAACGAAAATAATGAGTTATTTTTCGAAAAATATGTCGTACATATCGAAAGCTTAAATTGTGATGCAAAACTTATGAAACAAGTCTGCAAACTTCCTGAACTTTCATTCAGATATATCAGAATAGAATATTGAATCATAACACATTTTGAAAATTTCGTCAACCTACTTCCAAACATTTTTCGCACCTTCTCAATAATTCTTGGTTGGTGAATTCCTTTATTTATTCTGGAACAGAATTCTGCCAATACATTGCACGATAAATTCTTCAGTTGGAACAAACCTGGAATATTTTGAATAAAGTCATACAAATTCTTATGAAAGGGTGAACAAAGATCATCATTGATACCTCACATATTCTAATATGCTCGTTGCATCAGTTATTCCTGAATATCTCGAGAATGGTACATTTCAGATATAGGGAACCCCTGAGACACTTTACTTATTTCTTCCTCACAAATTGAAAGAGGAGTGAAAAAATACTGTTTTCATTTGGAAAAATCTAATTTCTGTCTTTTTTGTAATTCAAACTTTGACACTCTAACAGTTTTTCCTGAATATCTCGAAAATGGTACATTTTGGATGAAGGGAATCCTCAATAAACTCTACATTCTGTTACCCCACAAATTACTATGTGAGTGGAAAAAGTATGGTTTCCATTTGAAAAAAATCGAGTTTTTGGCTTTTTTTGAATTTCAACTCCGACACTCTCATTTTACTTCCCAGTATATCAAAATGTTATTTTCTCTACAGAGTTGTGGTGAATATCTTGTCAGTAACCCATTTCAAAAAACAGATCTGTGATTGTGTGTTGCGCTTTCATTGAATTCTTAGTGTTCTACAAGCCCCAATTTGTAATTTTTTTCGAAATACAATGAATAATTCGAGAACGGCTCCAGATGGGTATAGGGAGTTATGCATAAAATTAATATGGCATTCGAAGATCTATCCGAAAAAGTCATAATATACAGGGTGTTCCATTTGAAATAAGAAAGTTGATACCACTTCCGATGAAAGCGGAAGTCATTGATATTCAGAAATATATCATGAATGAAGGTCTTCTTTGCTTATAACTTCACACAAAATTTAGAATTGAACTTCTAATGGGCACTCTCGGTGGGACACCCTGCATAATCCCTAATATATGAACCGAAATGATTGAGTTGCTGCGCCTTCCGAAAACTATACCGGCCAGAATTGAAATTCTGGGAACTTTGTTGAAAACCATTTTCCCCTTCCATCCGTGATGCACCAGCTGGAGCAGAAATGGGAGGATAATTTTTCATCCAAGTTGTATCACCAACCATGTAAACCCCAAGCGCTTTCGCAGTCTTCAAATCAGTAAACACACCCTCCTCGAAAGTTCTATTAATCGATGGAGCGAGGAATTCTGAGGAAATATGTTTTCCTCGACTAATTGGCGGTTATATTAAGGCTAGGCGTATTCTATTTCCTGGGATCGTGAACAATATTGAAAACTTGTGCAGTTGAAGGGTTACGAAATATATATATGCAAAAGAGAGCTAAAATAATACAATAAATGTTGAAACAAAAACCTGAGCTGGAGTAAAAAAAAAACGGGGTATCATAATCATCACTAGAATCATATGATACTATACAGCCAGGGGAAAAAACCTCAGCCGAAAAAACCTGTCTCCCCGTAAACAAAATAACACAAAATATCAAATATCAGGAAAATCTTGAAAGACATCAGTGTGATCATCTTCATGTTATCCGTCGATGGGCTCGGATACACAAATTCTTCCCAAAACGACGCGTAATTCTTAATCTGAAATGAAAAAAGACAAAAGCAGGAAAGAAACCGATTATTCAAAATAAATCAAATGTATTTTGGAAATGCATTTGCTACTTTAAAAAACATCAACATTAAGATTTCTTGGCCAAATAATGTTCGGAGGATTATTAATATTTATGACAGAAGTGTCACAAAATTTGAAAGAAATGAAAAAAAACTCCATCAATTTCCCCTTTCCGAATCTGTTGAAAGTTACGAAACTGATAATTTTTCAACATAACAAGCTAAACTTGTAAAAAATCAATTAATACATAACCTTATAAATCGATCAATTATTGATTAGGTGTTAAACTGTTTCCTCTGATTAACCATATTCTCAATTAGGACTATCAACTGAATTCCACTTGAGAAGCATGCTATTGGTTCGACCATGACCTTTTCTTATTCGATTAAGAAGGGACCATTTTCTCCTAGGAAGGTTAAAACCAGGAACTTTATTCGATGAATCAGATATTAGATCTTACTTAGATAAAGAACATGCATCCAATTCGGATTTCCAGATTTTCTTGTAGCTGAAGTTCGAATTCAGAAAGTTATTCGACCAAATATGTTTATGGGATTTCAGTCTTGGAATTCTAATTTCTGGAACGTAGGAAAGTAAATAGCAAAATGACCTGTTATGATTGAATTTCAACATGTTTCCCATTGACTGTATCAGCAAGAAATTTTTAATTATCACTCAATTCCTTTTCAAAATTATCGATAGGGAACATGTCATTGAAATCAATTGCAACACTGCAGTTCTATACTCTCATACTCGTATTCTCATTCCACTTGTAAAAGTCGATCTTGAATTTCGAAATAAAACACCATGGAGGTAGAAGAAGGGGAGGTAGCATATCCTATGTTTCCCTTGCTATGAAAGTGTCACCAAAAATCCGCCATGTTGCGGAGCCAAATTTGTGGCGGGAATTTTGTATATTTGAATTTTTACAATTCGAAGTTTGTTCGATTTAGTGACCAAAAGATGAATATAATAATGATCGAAACAAATCAAGGAATCAAAAAATCATAAACAATTGCTTCTAATGAATTGGTGAGTTGAAATACATACGGAATGAATGATTTGTTCCTGTTACTAATCATACATTCTATTTTTTCAATTAAGGTACATACAAATTCAGATACTATGCAATGAAACAAATAGGTAAATTATCTCGTGTACCCCTATCAATTAAAATTGTATGCAACAATAATTAAACCATGTATTTACAAACGTCAAAAAACTTAGCTTTTTACCATTAATTGGCGAGTAAGATCAGCATATCCTGTACAAGAAACCATTTCTTTTATGTTTTTCCACTACATTCAACTGCCAAATCCAACCAACGAACGAATAATAAATAAGGCCAAAATTGCAGAACCTACAGTTTAAAATACCTCGAAGTCGGCCATCTTGGGGTGCCAAATCCGGATTTGTTTTGGTGACACTTTTCAAACGTTATGCCCCCTCCACTTTCTTTACCTCCATGTAAAACACAACATAACTAACCTCAAATGAGTTGACAGTTTGAACACGAGAGGTTAGGAATTCAGGGCTAAAGGATACTTTAGCTGCTTAAGTCCCGAAATTGGGCCTTTAAATATAAAGTGGCTTTAAGAAAGTTGAATGTGTTACGAAACCGAAATATTGAACTTAAAGGAGCTTTAAAATTAAAGGGACTTCAAAACTGATTATGAAACTGGCCCTTAATTCTTCATTAAACGGAGTATCTATGGCTACCGCCTATGGGTACACTGAGAGAAATAAATTTGTTTTTATCAATTAAGTATTTATTTCGAGATTATTCATTAACAGACAAATCCACTTATCAATCTTTAATTTATTTATTAACTAACAGATCTTGTCTCTGAAAGAATTCATTCATATCTAACGAAATATATATTTACACGGTATTTGTTAATATTTAATATATTTGGGTATGATGTATTTCATTTAAACTGCAGTTCTCTTCAAATATAAGATATATTAATTGAAAACATATGTTCATTTGGTAATAAACGAACGTTTGGTTTCTATTACTAAACGATTCTAAACTTCCACCACTCCACGATATGTTTACACAAAATACAGGATTTATTAACAATGAACAAACCGCATTTGACATGTTTCAGTCATCTTGGCTAGTTAACATTGTTCGGTGGTCGGTAGATTCAACTACCCGACTCCTGCCGATAAATCGCGAATGACGCAATCGGATGAAAGGTAAAAATCGAATCATCGATGACCACCGATAGCGAATGAGTTCCCCTTCCAACCCTAACTCCCCAAAGAATTCTTCACGAGCGTCATAGTTCATGAAGAATTAAAACTGACAAACTAACATCGAATTCTGGGAGAGTCGCCAACCGAAGATCAGATGAAACCTTCAACCTTCCCAATGGCACAGTTGGTTAGCGCATTGGACTAGTATTTCGAGGGTCGCAGGTTCAAATCCTGCACGGACTGGTCATTATTCCAGAATTCAATTCCGTCTGCAAAGCCATTAATTTTCAATTTTGCTATCAGACGTTAACATTTATTCATAATGCATGCAGTTTGTTAATTATTACTAAATATATTTATTTCAGTGTAATGCGTCTTTATTCGGTATTATTGAATGTTATTATTCATAAATAAATGTGATATAATATTGAGTGAAGGTGATTTGCGAAAACTTAAATAAATTATTTATTTCCATGAAAAAAATAATTATTTGTCCATTTGGCCAATAAATGATTTATTGACTTTAACGCATGATCGATAATATCAAGTGAATACTTCTCTCAGTGTACTCCGTTTAAGCGATAATGAAAGGAGCATTAAATTTTAATGGACGTTCCTGCAACTCAGAGTATGTGTATCGAGAATAAACCTACTCGGCGATAGGGAATTCCGCTATATTTGTAGTTTGTATGTGGTATTGTGAGTAGGGGCCCCATTATCCTAATGTGCCCAGGGCCTCCAAGTGGTTAACGGCCCTGACGAGGTGAACAGAAATTCAATTGTGCCTAACGCCCCCCTCTTATTGTTTCAGGTAACCTGGATAAGGCACCGCGACCTGCACCTACTGACTGTGGGACGATCGACCTACACGTCGGATCAAAGATTCACGAGCATCCACAATCCCATGACCGAGGATTGGACCCTGCAGATCCGATATCCTCAGCGGAAAGACAGCGGCGTGTATGAATGTCAAGTAGGGACGACGCCTCCTATTGGAATTTCCATGACCCTTTCCGTTGTCGGTAAGCCCGCTTGGATCATTGAAAGAGACGCGTTCGGCTCAGCCGTTATTTATGTATTTGCGTTCGGACGGTTTTCGTGCCTTGGAAATCGCGGAATCGCCCCGTTTATATTCGGGGCTCTAGGTGAAACGCGGCATGTGATAGATGTGCTCTTTGTTGACGGAGATGCGAGCACTTTGCAGAATTGGAGAAGACGAGGGCCGTCTCCTGTGTTATCTAGGTTTCATCGGATGTTGTACTGCATTCAAAGATTATAGAGTTAGAAAGATAGGAAACGCCCTTACATCTGTGGTACTGAAATCAGACTACGATTTTTGGCTAGTTTCTCACTTTTGACACCTAGATGGCGCTTAAAGCATCGTTCAGAACAAAAAACTATTTTATTATGCGCGAAATTCGAATTATACTTTCCATAAATTTCCATTTGAATGAGTATTCTTTGTCGAGCTTTTAGAGAAACATCCTGATCGACAAAACAAAATCAGAGCTCCGTTTTTTGATCAGGATTATATTTTCCATCTACACATTGTTTTGAATCAAATGAAAAACGTTTTGGATACTTCATTTTTCTATTTGGAATGATTTTGTAAATTCAACTACAATAAAATAGATATGAAATTGAGAACATTTCGAAAATTTGTTCACATATTAGAGAATTATAATAACAATTTCAAGAACTTATTCATACAGTGAACTCTCGATAAATCGAACATCGATAAATCAAACAGTTGTGCTGGACCCGATTCATCCATATCTTACGCAGTGTATTTTAACCTCAATGAGTCCAGAGGATCTAGTAGATGCATTAATAGTCTGTGAGTAGATGAGTCGAACTGCTGGAAGGGTCGTCAAGAGAACCACCACCTTTATAAGTCGTTCTTCTGACCAACATTGCCTCTATGTGTGGAACTTCTTGATCTAATGAATGAGACCGAAGAAAATTCGGTTCGCAAACAAATTATCAGAAACCATATATTTTTGGCCCAAAACCTCTATTCATTCGACAACACTGAAAATAAAAAACAATGAACAAGACAGTTACATAATACGAGTTTCAAAACTTACATTTCCATTTTCTTTGGTAATGAAAAGAATGCACATTCAAGATTATTCTTTCTATTATTTCTGCAATTAATCATCATGCATTTCGAATGTCAGCCAGTTTCTAACACCAAATTCATAACAGAAAAACACACGAACCAAAAATATGGAGTGAGCTAGGTGCTACTCTTGTATATTTCGAGTTATTTCAGTTAGAAATACGCTGGAAAATACAATCATCATTCAGCAAAAATATTTATTCAAGTATTTTTTTCGAAATTAATAACAGCCTACTAATATTATTTATTTAATCTATGCCAAATGGACCCTAATTGAATATTTCAACCATTACCCGATTACTTTTGAAAAATAGATGTCGCTGACATCACTGTAGTCGCTTCGTTTCCCATTTTTATACTCTATAATCTTTGATGCATTCTTACTTGAGTAGTTATCCTGAATTCTTGACTGATCGATAATGACTTCTCTTAGATTCTCCTCGAAATCAGTAAACAAATTTAATTTTTCGAAAACGATCAATAAAAAACGGTCAAATCCTTATGAAAGCTTCGTCTTGAAAGGAAGAGGCTTTCGGAAATGAGACATATTCAATGCTCCAATTCTGTGAGATTAAGTCATGAAATTCATGTTTTAATGAGAAAAATTTGCTGGAAAATGAGGAAGTCGTTAAAAAATAGTTTTATCATTCAAATACACATAATATATAAAGAAAATTCCGAAACATAAATAAAAATTGACGGTAGAAATTCAAGAAAGATAAATTCTGCGAATTTCAATATAACAACGATATTTGTATGAAAACAAAATGCAATTGTGATTATTTATGAAACGAAAACAAGTGTCTATTACTCCTGACAACCACTGTCAGATAAACTAGAACAATGGAACTTTTATATTCTACTATATCAATCGGTTTAGCATTCCTTCCTCTAGTGGAGTTTTGTTTCCCTTAATCTTTATATTTATATTCGTATATTTCACTATAATTTCTAGAATACTTCTCGAAAATATGCATTTGAAACATACGGTGATTTTAATTCACTTGCATTTTCTTGAGTTTGAAGCCATTATACCCTGAAAAAAAATACTTGAAGACTCATTTCAACTCGGAGATTATATCAAGAATTGCAATAAATGTGAAATATATCTTTACTTGTTCTTTTGTTCGGGTGTTGGAAGCGCGAGTGCACTACTTTTTCATCCAGAAATACTAAAAAAATCAAATTCGATGCTAGTTACGTTTTCGAGCGCAATCGATCCAAGAGATTATTTCACTCTTTTCGACGAACATCAAGGCTTTGAGGAGGTTGATATTGCACATACAAGATCGCGATATGAAATCAAGAATCTACAGAAAGTCCCACCCCTGAGCGACAAACACCGCCGGGAGAAACTAGAAAAAACCATGCACTTAATCTGACAGATTAGGTGCGCCTGTCCGAGGGTTAAGAAAATCAAGAATTGTCTTAGGAATTCATTGTGGCAAACACGTCTATCGGACTTATGAGCCTACTCCAGCTTTGAACAAGAAGTATCCTGAAGCGTGGAAATCGACTAGTTGATGAATTTCTTTGAACAAAACAATCCAGGAAGATTAATGCATTCTTGTTAAATGATTTATGAAGGTTTCATCACATTGATTTCTTTCTTATGCTTACTTGCACCGTCAAATATATGTCTGACTTTCGTCCAACTCAAATTTCAAGTTAGGTTTGAGACGCCGATTCTCTTGCACCGCAGTTTAAGTGCCACATAAGTCATGACTATTTTGAGCTAAGAATATTCATGGCTCAAAAAACACTTTAGCCCGTCTCAAATATTCAAACGTCAAAAACGAACTTCAGTTTTCACGTGTTGTTTTTGATTGCGTGAATTTAATAATTATTATGGATAGATTTTTATTTAATGAAATTGATGATTCATATGAGGATGATTTCGACATATTAGATATCATTGACTATCGCATTCTTAGAAGTCTAAAATTTAATAGGACCGATCACTACCATGATATGGAAGAATTTGCAATTTTTCGGCGATTTCCTTTGACGAAAAAAACTACTCTGCAACTGCTAAGATCAATTGAGGATGATTCAGAATTACCAAGTGATATGTAAGTACATATCTTATTATATCTTGTATGATGATGTCAAAAGTCAAAGAAGGGAGTTTAAGCATTGATGATTGTAGGAATCAGAGTGTATCACCGAAGAGTCAACTCCTCCGACTCTACGCATCAGCAGGACATTTATTGGCTGCAGCCGATTTGATAAAAATCCACGAATCTACAGTATCAAGAATAGTTGTTCGAGTTTCAGTATTCATAAAAATGCCTCAGACAGAAGCAGAATTACGTTCCACCCTAACCCAATTTTAACAAATTGCTGGACTTCCTCGTGTTATTGGAGCAATTGATTGTACCCATGTAAATATAAATTCTTCAGGTACTATTCACTCTTGTGAATATGTAAAGTATTACTTCGATGCTATTCCACAGGTGCAGAATTATGTGATTCAACTTACGAATAAAGAATTGTTGAAATAAAATCAAATCATTCGCTTCAAATGAAAAATAAAATTGGTGGCACTATGCCAGTTCGTCAGTGGCCCAAAGTATATGTCGTTCTGTAAATCATAATACCCTTGTTGTTTATAAACAAGGATAATACTGAAAAGGAAAATGCATAGACAAATTATCTTGTTCGTCTTGTTCGCATGTTCTTCTTACTTCTCTGTGTTCAGTTCCGACACAAAACCATATGGTTATGTCGCATTTCTATGTCAAAACAAACAAATCCACTGATTTATACAGTGTTGCCAGATTTGGCATTGCTTAGCGCGTGCTTGACAAAGTCGCTTCTTTTAGATATGCGATGCAAGATCTGATCCGTTAAGGCAGGGAAAAGCATGACTCAAAATTTAAGGGCGCCTTAGATAAGGGTGCCTTAACCAGAAAACGGTGCAAGTGGACATTAGTAATTCTTATATCAGAATTCATATTATTTTGTTTAGAAATTCTCTTAAAACATCAGGGGAAATTTGTCATAAATAACATAGATCTAAAGGGGCCCTCGGAATTTTGCGCTACGCCACTGCTGCCCCCACCCCTGAGAAAAAAAACTGCGGGCTCCAATGAACGAAAGAATTCCTCCTTTTTCTACGATTCGCAGTCATTCATTCCATTTCCCGCGAATTCGATGTTATCTCCGATTGAAAATCGAACCATTTCCATTCGAAAGAGCAGCACTCCAAAGGCTGGGGTAGCGTAGCGTCGAGGCCCCATTCTGAACCGGCTAATTACAAGATCCTTCTCGGTAATAAATGAGCAGATTCCGCTTCCATTCCGTCATAGCAGTCGTTCCGAAATTCGAATCGGCGATTTTTGCGCTCACCCCCCTAATTAGAGACGCGATCTAGACGTTTTATTACCGCAAATCGGGAGGGCTGTTTGCGGAAGGGCCCAATTCACCTGCCCTGTATTGTTTTCTGACGACGCTCCCTGCCGATTCAACTCCCTTAATTACCTACAACGGCAGCCGAGAAAATTCATGTTGTTTCCTTTTCATTATTTTCTGGTCTGCCATTTGAAAAGAAACAGACGAGATTACAGACGGAATGAATTTTTTCGATAGAAATGCTTGGATAGGTCGATTTCTGTTTCGAGGGGGACAACTTAAGATGTAGGTTACGGACGCATAGCGCTTCAACCCTTGCTACTACAACCCTCACCCCCAATTTTCGAATAGGGAAGATGGGGTGAGTGATACCTCATTTGAAAGGTTTTTCACAAGAAATCACTACAAGTACCATGAAAACACCACTTCATTTTCAAATGCTTAGTCAAAAATATTTCGAGAACTAATGCATAAAATGAAAAAACCATTACTGTGCTGAAATCAGTATAAAAATACCTTTCAAATTAATCACCCCATCTTCCCTATTCAAAAATTGGGGGTGAGGGTTGTAGTAGCAAGGGTTGAAGCGCTATGCGTCCGTAACCTACATCTTGAGTTGTCCCCCTAGAAACAGGAATCGACCTGCCCGAGCATTTCTATCGAAAAAATTTATTTCGTCTGTAATCTCGTCTGTTTCATTTTCAAATGGTCACCCTGTATTTCGAGAACTAATGCATAAAATGAAAAAAACAATAACTGTGCTGAAATCAGTATAAAATACCTTTCAATTGAGGTATCACTCTCCCCACCTTTCCTATTCAAAAATTGGGGGTGAGGGTTGTAGAAGCAAGGGTTGAAGCGCTATGCGTCCGTAACCTACATCTTAAGTTGTCCCCCTAGAAACAGAAATCGACCTGTCCGAGCATTTCTATCGAAAAAATTTATTTCGTCTGTAATCTCGTCTGTTTCGTTTTCAAATGGCCAACCTGTATTTCGAGAACTAATGCATAAAATGAAAAAACAATAACTGTGCTGAAATCAGTATAAAAATACCCTACAAATGAGGTATCACTCACCCTATCTTCCCTATTCAAAATTGAGGGTGAGGGTTGTAGTAGCAAGGGTTGAAGCGCTATGCGTCCGTAACCTACATCTTAAGTTGTCCCCCTCGAAACAGAAATCGACCTGTCCGAGCATTTCTATCGAAAAAATTTATTTCATCTGTAATCTCGTCTGTTTCGTTCGTACATTTATCAATTCCCTCACGATAATCAGAAAACACAGTGGTGCTCTGTTTTTAAAATAAAATTCTACACCAGTAGTATTCAGGAAATTGCACTGGGCATACCTTTCATGTGGACATCTGTATACAAGGGAACGTCGATCACAATGGTAGAGGCATAATCTAGATTCATCTGTGAAAAGAACTATTCGAACTTTCGCGATTGTAGACAATCAAACGAAAGATAAACTATTGATCGCTATAAATGATCGAGAACAACTGAATTCAGAATGGAGCCAATTCATTCAAAATCTGACTATATCATCCTTTTTTATTCCTGCTGGAAAACATCTGTTTTGAAGAAAAACGTTGAAAGTGGATAAGATATGCATGCGTAATTCTGATAAAAATAATTATCACGAAGAACACCTCCAGTTGTAGAATAAATTTGAGCTTTTCATAAGGTGCGTTTATTTTTTTGAGCAGTGTACAGGGTGGGCATATTTCGATGTTTTAGCGCTACAACTTTTGAACCAGAGAAGAAAGACAAAAGCCGGTACCCCATTCTCGATCTCTTTTTCGGAGAAACTGACAAGAGTAGTATTCATTTTTGGCTACCTTCTTTTGTTTTCGAGTTATAAGCGATAATTGGAAAAATAGTGATATCGGAAAAAATTTATATCTCCGCCAATACTGATGATAGAGCTCTGAAATTAAAACATTATACAATCACTTTTCTACGTAGAATCCAGTGGCATGCTCTCCTTTTTTGCAGAATTTTTAATTACGATGCTATGACACAAAGTCATGTTTTTTTGAAGAGGAACACTAGATTACTTTGCCATTTTCTGAAAGCTTAATTTTATCTGATTTCAAAAATATATAAAATCGTATGGTTCGTATCAATAAATTAATATGATTATAGAAATTGGTCAGGAACTTATATTCATCTGAGTGTCAATACTTTCTATAGTTTCAATTGTCGGCAAGCACGAACAATTTAGTATCGTATAATTACCACAATTTCTTTCTAGTAGTATTTTCATTTCTATGCTCTTGTTATAGGAAGCTACATTTTTCTGTTCTCATCAAAAGTTGAAACCATAGAAAGTATTAAGACTCTCATGAAAATAGGTTTTTGAACAATTTCTATACTCGTACTTATACAAACTTTACGATGTTATATATTTTTGTAATCAGAAAAAATCAAGATTTCAGAAAATGTCCCAGAAATATAGTGTTCTCATTTAAAGAAACATAACTTTGCATCATAGCTTCGTAATTGAAAATAATGCAGAAAAGACGAGCATGACAATGGATTCTACGCAAAAAAGTGCCTGTAGAATGTTTCAATTTCAGAGCTCTATCATCAGTATTAGCGGAGATATAAATTTTTTTCGATATCGCCATTTTTCCAATTTCCGCTTATAACTCGAAAACAAAAGAAGGTAGCCAAAAATGAATAAAACTCTTGTTAGTTTCTCCGAAAAAGAGATCGAGAATGGGTTATCAGATTTTGTCTCCTCTGGTTCAAAAGTTGTAGTGCTGAAACATCGAAATATGCCCACCCTGTACATAAGATATATAGCAGCAGTTGATTTCAATAACGAATTGATCAATCTCATCGAAAACGAGATTTGTTTCACTCGACACAGAAAAAAATCTCAAAAAATATTCGAAGACTGTATACAATTTAAAGCTGTTTGAACAATTCAGGTTGGACGAAATGTTGTTGAATTTTCTGGAGTTGATCCCAAATTATCCAACGAACGCCTATTCCAGTTTTTGCCTTTTGAACCGGGATCTTTCAGCATAATCGACGTCCGAAATCCTATTACAAGAAAAAAGTATCATCAGGCGTATACCGAGCAATGAGCCAGCTTTTCCAATTTACTGACGAAGTAATTAGCTCGCCTTGAACGCAGAATAAACACTCGAGTCGCCCCAAGGTCTCGTCAGGAGAAATCCGAGGTGTCTGGATGGAACTTGTCTTCTTAGCTTCCACAGAAGTGAAAGAAGATATTCGTGCTCGAAACGATAAACTCTCGTCTGCAACGCAGTAATATTACTCTTGTGTTGTGATGGTCTGGAACCTACCGAAGTTTATTGGCCTTATTTACCTTTCCAGACACAACATGTAGGCGGACTTGATAAATGTTCTATTGAACGTTTAATATCTAGATATCGACAAACTATTTTTCGTTCTCATCTCTGGTTCTCAATTTAATTAAATAGTTTCAACGGTTTGTTATATTACCTATGTTAAATTCGACTGAGCCTCGTGCCTTTTATATACAGGGTGAGTCTTTTACTTGTACATATATTTTAACGGTTATTTTCGAGGTCAGGAGAAAAACTTCTTGTCTTTAATCTTTCTTTCGATTCGGCTGTGTTAGAAAAATACAGGCTGTTGAAAATCCATGAAAAAATTTAATTTTCGAATATATCTCGTGAACGATTCCATCGAATGAAATGATTTTCAGAATAAAGGTTTTCATTTATGTGGAAAATCTTTCACGAATATGAAATTTAACTCACATATTTAATTTTTTCGTTATAACGAATATATACCCTTTCATCCCATAATTATAGCAGAAATTCTATGATGCCGACCCTCAGAAGTGAATTGAATATCACTTGATGAATGTTTGGCTATTTTGGAAAACAAAAGTATATTTCGTGAAATCTCCTGAGATGCGCACTCTTCGAGTAATCAATGATTAAAAAAAAATCATATGAACAAAATCAAAATAGTTGGTTTCTTTGGCTGAATATATTTATGTTCAGAAGATTCGCAGAATCAAATTTCTGCTTCATTTTCTCGAAGGTGTAGGTTGTATATCTAATGCTCGGAAAAATTTCAGTGGTATATTTTCAGAAATGGCATAGCTCATTATGAAAGTTTAAGATCCGTTTGCACTATCGTTCCTTAAATTAAGGATCCCTTAAATATTGACAGTTGCACGACTGTCACTCAAATGGAATTCTTACGTAAGGGACCTCAGAATATAAAACAATATTTTATTGTCTATGTAGGGACCCTTAAATAGTTGTATCTAGTGATATTTCAGTTCTTCAGGTTGTTTAACTTCACCCTAGTCCAATAAAGCCTTCATTGGCTGGCCGGATACAGATGATAGTTGTCATTTCCTTAACCTAGCTTTACTGTCATTTTGACGATTTCAAATTTCAAATTTTTTGCTATAATTTCATAGAAAACAACAAATATTCAGTCAGTTTGACAAATTATTTCAGGTTAAAATCCCATCCTTAAATTTGAGGTTAGGTTTAAGGATCGAAACGTCGCTCAAATATTCATGGAACGATGGTGCAAACAGATCTAAGATTGCTTTATCTTTTTATCTAGGCTGAATCAGAAAAAATGCTATACGAAAAAAATATTTCTTTTGACCTCAACAATCTATGGCTTGAAGATATATACAAGTCAAAAACTCGCCCAGTATATATAAATTCTTTTGATTGAGAAAGCTAAAATAATACAATGCATATTAAAACAAAATAGTACCTAGTTTGGGTAAGTGCAACACAGGAAAACCATACAGGTTTGTGGAATGATAAAATGAGGAAAGGAATAAAACCTGAGTGAAAAAACCCTGACCACGACCGCATAAGAAAAAAAAAATTACTAAAAAAATGATATCAGAGGATCTTGGAGGACATCTACGTGATCAGAAGAACATCTTCATGTAGTTATTATATGTTCAGCTGAGAAAAACAGACACTTCACCAATCTACCCGAAATTAAAGATCTGAAATGCTAAAAGTCAAAAGCAAAAAAAACTAGCCTTTTATAATCAATTAAATTGGTATTGAATTAACCAACCATTGCAGAAATTTTTTCTTCATAAATTAGTTATGACAGAAATGTAAAAATGTTTGAAAGAAATGAAAAACCCCAATCCATTTCCCCTTTTAGATTTACTAAACATTAGAAAACTCATGACAGAACAAGCTAAACTGTAACTCAGACTAAGTGAAGACTCAATGAGTACATAACTTTTAATTGTCCTCCTTCACGAAGAAGTGTTGCCATGTGGGTTTCTTAGAAGATCTCAACACCTTGTTCAGTGGCTAATTCCGGAACGTAATCACTCTTGTACTTCGAATTCCCCCAATTTTCAAATTCAAATTTAAGGCTTTGCTCTCTGATCTTAAGGGTTCCTTCGAACCAGGTACGACCATCCTAGTGATGATTTTTCGGTGCTTCAGATGTTTGAAGACCGCTACGGGACCCTAATGAAATGAAATCATCTCTCATAGATAAACCATACATCTTATAACACAAGAAAACAGGACCAAAAATTGCGGCAAACTCCGAGAATTGTTAAAATTCTGAAAAAGTGGAATACTCGAAACTCTCTTGCGATTCGATGAAAAAAAGAGACTAGACCGGTGTCCCTTCTTTTGAAGCCGACCATACAATTATGACCGAGAATGGCGTATTACTCCTGCCCAGATTTTCCATTCCAACAGTCCAGGCCCTTATTCTTTATAGAATAACAGGGAATTTTCGATTATTTCACTGTTTAACCGGACTAGGAGCTCATTTGAATTCAATATTGATATTCCTATGTTTCCATTATTTCATTCCAGACCTGTATGTATCGAAATTTATTTTTCGATTTAAACGAAACTACTTCCTGTTGAAAATAGTCAAAAAATCAACTCATATTGTGACAATGAAAGGATAATGAATGAAAATAATCAATTCAATTCAACTTTAAATATGAGGTCTTCATACTTACCATATGTCCATCCACTTGCTCGATATACTTATATCTTTGATCATAAAAGGAATGGCCTCAAAATCAGAAAAATAGTATCAAATCATGTTTAACTTTTTTTAAATTTTTTTCAGAACCAATAACTACTCTACTGGGTGGTCCAGAGATGTACATAAACGAAGGAAGCACAATGAATCTGACGTGTATTGTCAAGCACAGCCCAGAACCACCACCAAGTATTGTATGGAGTCACAACAATATGGTGAGTATCCGTATTTATATAAAAATTAATGAATTAAAAAAATCACAGAGCCAAGAACTGGAATTAACAGAGTTTTCAACGTTCTCAAGAATGGAAAATTGATTATTGAATATATGATGAATGTGAAAAATCAAAAGAATTGAAAAATTGGAGAATAACGTGAGCGGGTAGTGAAGAGTGAAAAACTTCTTCTTGAATATTTTCATTATTTTTGTTATGAATTCAACACGAAATACTTCGAACCTGAGAACATCAGTGATAAGAATATTTTTAGCAATCCATTTTCTTATGATGAAATCAAATGAGAAAAATTCAGCAATTACAAATTTTCATTATTAAAATTTAACGATCATTACTCATGAACATTTATTACTAGCAAAACTAGAACAATTGCTGAAATTGACGCCCTATGACGTTAGGGAGCTTCACAACACATTATTAGAATCCTTAGCACATCAGTACATGTAAAAACCAGAAGTACAATATTGGAGTGGGAGTATTTTTTCAGCTATAAAAAAAATATGTCATTTTCTAATATGAGATTATTCAGTCCTATTCTGAATGTGTTTATTTCCAATTCGATTGTGTTTACTAATTCGAAGTTGCTTATTCCGAATTCAGAATTGTTTGATACCAATTTGAATGTGATTAGTCTCAATTTGAATTTGGGAAGGTATAGACCAGATTTACCAAAAACAGTCAAAATCAAGCAATTTAGGATACTTGGCTGCTTTTATAGTAAAAAAAATACATTCTGATTAAGGGCGGTGAGATAAGCTCTTGTTACCATCAGGTGAAGACCAGAGTAATCTGATATATGTAGGTATTCCTGGCACGATTTAGGTTTGTGTGAATTTCTGCAAATATATTGCGCTATAGAAAGTTGATAAGTGAGCTAAGAGGTACGGAATAGAAATCGTCGTCAACAAGGGAAAAAGTTTTCATAAAGATTCATCTGTAGATAAAATGATTAATCTTAGAGGGAAAGAGGATCATTTGGCAGCGATGCCCTTGAAGGCACGAGGCCGCGGGCGGTCGCCCACGTAGCCCGCGCCCAGTTACGCCATTGTCAGTCTATCTACTGATCGTTTCGATGGATAGATCGGATATAGCATTGTACATGAAATATTTTTTCAAAAATTAAACTGCTATGGGATAAGGGGTGTTGCACTGGAATTATTAAGAAGCTACTTGAAGAACAGATGTCAATACGTGCACTTTCAAGAAAGAAGATCAAATTGGGGACTTTCAACATGCGGAATACCACAAGGATCGGTTCTTGGTCGTCTGCATTTCTTATTGTACGTGAATGACCCACCGGACAACATCACCGCAGGGGATACAGTACAATATGTTGATGATACGAGTTTTCTGAATGTCGATGAAAATCATACAAAATTGGACGAAAGAGTTCAAACTAAACTCGCAGAGGAAAACAACTGGTTTGACACATATAAGTTGTGCATGAATGAGAAAGAGACACAACATTTAAATTTTGAGGGACGACCGATGACTGGATCTGCAAGCATGAAAGTACCAGGGATGAATTTACAACCGGACCTGAAATTTACCTGTCACATAAATGATATGATTCCCAAACTGTCATCTGCAACATTCATGGTCAGAAGGATCAGGCAAATAGCTGGTGTTGAGGCAGCCAAGAGCGCCTACTTTGCTCACTTCCATAGTATTATTCAATACTGTTCGTTAATTTGGGGTGGAGCATCGGAAAAAGAGAAAATTTTCAAAAAACAAAAATGTGTCATTCGACTGCTATGCAATGCAGGAAGTAGAGAAAGCTGCAGGAAACTATTCATCCAAGAGGAAATCTTGACACTTCCATGTATGAACATACTTGCCTGTGCAGACTTCATCCACAAAAATACCGAAAAACAACGCATACCACCAATACAACTCGAAACGAAGACAGGCATATGATTGCGTTCCATAGAATAAACTGCGCCCAGTTGAGTACGAACTATGCAGCAATAAAAATATATAACAAGTTTCCTGTACATTTCAAGCAATTAAATAAAACAAAATTTAAACATGCTTTAAAAAAATACTTATTACAAAGGCCTTTTTACAGTGTGGGAGAATTCCTGACCGGTTCATTTGTTTGAATGTTCGTTTTTGTCCCGATGCAGGAGTGTGTGTGAAAATACAGTTTTATATATTTATTTGTTTTTTATACAGTTTTATATATCTGATTATGCTTTTATACAATTTAATTAAGATGTTTCTATAATTTTGACTCCCCATGTAAGTTCTTGATGGGTCATTGTGGTAAACCATGGGAATTATTAATTTTTCGTTTCACATAGTTGAAAATGAACGTAAATACAATGTTGCTCACGGGATTATCAGAGAGCTGTTATTCGATCCACAATGACTTAGACGTCTGGAGATAAACGAATAATTTCCTGTCAGAGTCTATGTAATGAAATATTCTCCAGACCTTTTATCAGTTATTGTAAATATCCGTACGAACTGGGCTCCACTTTGGGATCTCAGCAGAAAAATCGTGAGATGGAAAATCTTTGCTGAATTGCAAAATTGAGTATTTAGTCATTACCAAGACACGCCTAATTTGGAGAAGGAGAGGAAATTTTTTTTTGATACCTGATTGGTACTACTCAAAAAGGTAAGGTGAGGGGGAACCACCCACCAGAGGTGGAGGCACATTAGTTTCCAAAGGGAGAAGTCAGTAGACCTGGGGTCGACGGTTCCGTGAGGTTTTTCCAGGTTGCTCCGCGGAAGGTCGGAAAAGTCATCCTTAGATGACTCGGGGAACGTTAAAGTTCTAGTTTTGGTAATAGGAAAATATTAGGTAGTTTCCAAAGGAAAAAGTCAGTGCATCTAGGGATTCCGGTCGCGAAAGATATCCTCAGATTACTCGGAAGACGGAGAAGCCGTCGGGAATCGGTAAAGTTCAAATCTTGGTACTTGGGGAATATTAGGTCGTTTAGAAGGGTGAAACGGTTTGAGTAGGTACGTTAAGGTAATAAGGTACAGGTTTATTTCGTAGTTGACGGAAATAGTAGGTAGCTTCGAGCTTATTTGATGAGAATAGTCGAGTCCAAAAGTCTTGCTATCTTCCATCTCCTATCAGCTCACAGTGTAATGTCTCAGTATTATGTTATGTTGAAATCTGGGTAATTAAGTAACTTAGAGAATAGGAAAACTTATCCTTTCTTTATGAAAATTTCACTTATATAGTCTGAGGTGCAGACGTAGGAATTAATTTATTACTTCAGAAAATTTCTGGAAGCATTTTGGGGAAATAGATGTTTTTGTTAAGTTATTTCAGTGGTTTTGATAATTCCTAATACTCATGATTTCTCTAAGGAGAAAAATAACACCAAGACCTTCTCATTTCTGCAGAAGGCCGGACTCACCCTCTCTCCGAAGTGGAGAGAGCCTAAATTTTGTTGTTAGGTTGACATGAAGCCGCTCTCATTTGTCAACCCCCTTAACATCTAGACACTCCCTTATGAACAAAGTCACTTTTACACAAAAAGGACAATGATCATATAGGGGTGGGTATTACATCATAATTCCCTCACACGTAACATGCAAATGTACCTACTGTGGGAAATATATTATTATTATAATATATATGATAATATATATGGTAAGCCTTATTTTTTGGAAATCTGAGTATGTGTATATGTTCATTTTGTAGATAGGTAAAAGTGTAAGAATAGCTATAGCTAAACTTTCGCCTAATAAAGACGGTTATTATTATTATTATCGAAAACGGTCTGCAACTAAATCATTGTAACGGCAGTATTTCCAAATATTCATAGTCGAAGTTATTCAGATTGAGAAAAAGTTATTTCTCCAATGAAAACAACGGGTATTTTTCTCGGCAACGAATATCTTCGTGAAACTTATTCCCAAAACGGTGGCACGTGAGAGATTTCTCGAATTACATGAAATGAAACGAGCAGTTCCGTAAGCTTTATAACAATAACAACAACTTTCCGAGGATCCCGCGGGATGTGAATATTCAGGTTTTGCCGCTATGGTTCACGTCACCCAGTCATAAATTTTCAGCGCCATACTCTTGAAAGTTAAGGGGAAATAGCCGTTTAGGTTGCCGGAACTTTATGATCCGGAATTTGAAGGACGAAAATTCAGACCGGATTTAATTCGGGCAAGGGAACGTGACGTGATGAAGGAAAGGGATGATTGATGGCATACAGGGTGATGAATTTGTATTTCAAGAGGTGCGCAATGAGCCTAGCAAAATACACTCCCTGTTGATAAATTCCGGACAGGCAGAATTTTTGTCAAATTCAACAACCTGTTTCTTTTTTCGTGGTTCTCTGAATTTGTTGGAATTTTCACCAGGTATAGTATCGGGTCTTGTTATTTTAACCCGAGATTTACTCTGTAGTTAATCCGTTAAACAGGGTGGAACAAAACCTTGTTTCATACCCTTCATTTTCAAACACCCTGTGGGGAATTTGAGGCTGAAAATTTCATATCATTCAGTTCAAATATGAAGTGTGGCCCTTTCTTAACAAAATGTTTTTTGACTTACGTCAGATTCTGCTTCAAAAAGAATTTACATATTTTCAAAGAAAGTCTTGCATTTTTTCAATTTTCATAACAATTTGAAACATTACAATACCTATTCAACTAGTTAACATGAACAAACATCTGAAAAATAGCGTGTATTTCCACCTCGCTTTCTCATCACTTCTATCATACGACGTGTCATATTTACTCGTTCTTCAAGAAGGGCTGTTCGTAAATCAGGTGTTGGGTCAACCTAGCATATCCCATACATATTCAATTGGATTTAAATCCGGCCTTCTCACTGGCCACACGAATCGTTGTATATTCGCCACTTCAAAGTATTCTGTTACAACTCGTGCAAAGCGAGGCCTAGCATTGTTCTGCATTAACAAAAATTTTTGCTTCCCCAGAAGCAATTCGCAAATGCATTGAAAGTTTGCCCCGTCGTATGGTAGAAGTGATGTGAAAGAGAGGAGGAAATACACGCTATTAATTTTCAGATTTTTGTTTATATTAACCAGTCGATAAGGTATTGTAATGTTTTGAATTGTTATAAAAATTCAAAAAATGCAACACTTTCTTTGAAGATGCGTATCTTTTTTTTCAGAGCAGATACTGACGTAAATTATGAAACATTTCGTTAAGGAATGGTCACACTTCAATTTAAATCTGAATGATATCAAATTTTCCGCCTTAAATTCACCATGAAGGGTATAAAACAAGGTTCTGTTTCCCCCTGTGTAATGGATGAACTACAAGTATTTTGGCATAGTAAATTTCGGGTTAATAGATAGATAGATAGATAGATTTATTCATTCTCATGAACACCATACATTATGTAAAGAGATAACTTCAAAATGAAAAGTAACAAATACTAACCGCCTAAGTGTTCATTCCAAGTCAAATATGAATCTATAGTCACACCTAAAAATCTTGTGTTTAAAGAAATGGGAACAGTGTGATCCAGAAGGTCGATCGAATTAGGATAATTTGTGGACTTCCTAGATGCGGAAAAAACATGCACTCAGTTTTGGTGGAATTTAATATATGGCTATTTCTTTGACACCACTGATATACAGATGTCGCTGTTTGTTTATCCGATGAAATGACTGAATTTATATCGTTTTCTCGAATAATGAAGGTTGTATCATCCGCAAATGTTACTGATGAGATGAGATTATTCATATAAATTAAAAAGAGTAACGGACCAAGTATACTACCCTGGATTACACCGCTTTCTAATAACTCGTCGTACGACAAAAAAGTTTTACCATCAATTTCTATTTTTACTCTCTGTACCCTTCCCTTCAAGAAATTCTGAAAGAGGTCCAATGGTTGTATAACAAGACCCAATACCATACTTGGTGAAAATTTCAACAAAATCGGAGAACCACGAAAAAAGATACAGGGTGTTGAATTTGACAAAAATGTACCGCTTTTAACCATAGCGAAATCTATTGGTGTTATTCGCAAGAAGTTTTGATTTATTTTATGTTAACCCCACTGTAGAAGAATCCAAGAAAAAATCTTCCATTACAAACAATTAATCCAATCATGAGTTAGAAATGGTGTAACCAACAATATGGCGAATTAGTTTCATATATATCAAGATTTGGCAACGCTAACAAAAGCGTAAGTAGCGCCTCTACCTGCAAGGCAGCTAGAATACAGGGTGGCCAGTTGAAAACGAAACAGACGAGATTACAGACGAAATAAATTTTTTCGATAGAAATGCTCGGACAGGTCGATTTCTGTTTCGAGGGGGACAACTTGAGATGTAAGTTACGGACGCATAGCGCTTCAACCCTTGCTACTACAACCCTCACCCCAATTTTTGAAAAGGAAGATGGGGTGAGTGATACCTCATTTGGAAGGTATTTTTATACTGATTTCAGCAGAGTTATTGTTTCTTCATTTTATGCATTAGTTCTCGAAATATTCTTGACTAAGCATTTGAAAATGAGGTGGTGTTTTCATGGCACTTGTAGTGTTTTTTTGTGAAAAAACTTTCAAATGAGGTATCACTCACCCCATCTTTCCTATTCAAAAATTGGGGGTGAGGGTTGTAGTAGCAAGGGTTGAAGCGCTATGCGTCCGTAACCTACATCTTAAGTTGTCCCCCTCGAAACAGAAATCGACCTGTCCGAAAATTTCTATCGAAAAAATTTATTTCGTCTGTAATCTCGTCTGTTTCGTTTTCAAATGGCCACCCTGTATAACAAAGATAGCCTTTCATGGTCTGAAATGATATAGACAAGGATGGGTGACAAAGCCTGAATCGGACAAATTTAGTGAAGGAGTTGACATCTCATTGTTGTCTCTGCTTTTACCTTACTTTCAATTTCAAGAATATTTGGAAGATAGAAGACCTCCAGTTAATCCAATCGAGAACTCGAATAATGGATCGAATGGATGATATAGTTGCAACATTCTTCAATAAGAGACAAGATCATCTTTACTTTCCAGCGCTTTTCCTCATTTTGGACTTTCCATACCGTGAGCCTGAATCTCCAGCGATGCTATTTCATAAATCGGATAAACCGCAAATTACCTCGTTCGCGTAACGCTACATCGCCTTGATTTACACTCGAGTAGGCCCTGAGTTCGAAATATATCCTGAAAAATGAGGTCTTTGAAGTGCAGTCATTAGTTTGTAAATGATGGACTATATTTGGCGAGAGCGTTTCGGTATTTAGTTTGTTTTTCAATGAATAAACGAATGTGGAAAATGATCAAAATATTAAATTCTTCTGCTGAATTTCATTTTTGGACTTAATATGTTTCCTGCATATTTTTCTCGTGAAAAGTCAAACCAAATAAGCGATACGCATCACTCTGGTAGCAATCTCAATAACCACAAATATTGACATAGATCTTTTTCTCGTGCTTTGTATTTGTGTGAATATTTGTGTTAGGAAATCATTCTAGAAATTATGTGTCGTTAAAATAGCTATTGTTCAGTTCCTCAATATTCTTCCTGGGACAAACAATATTTAGATTTCAGTGCTTTTGTTCAATCTGGTCAAAATATTGTGTTTGGGTAGAAAGTGAAATTAGAGAGTAAAGTGTTGATAGATTGAATTGAAGTACAGCAACTTAAACTCAAACTTGTTCAACCAAGTGCAAGCAATATTTTCGCTGCATCGATGACTATTATTCTTATCGAGATAAGCACGGATTACTCAAGTAATTCGGATTATATTCAGATTTCAAAAAAGACTGTGTGCCTTCCAGAATCATAATAGGAAGTTCCTTGATTTCTTTTCATAATTCATTCGTCTGACGATAGTTAGAAATTATTGTTAAAATATCTGATTTTGTATCGTTAAGTCTTCTGTAAAAAAAAAGACAATACCCTGAATAAATCAAATTGGATATAAAATTAAATATGATTTTCCGAAGTATTCCTAGAAAACATTAAAAAAAACTAGTAAATTTTACACTTTCTTCAGAATGGTGATTTGGAGGGTTAAATGAACGATTCATGTGGATGAAAAAAACATTTATCTGAGGTTTATTGACTTTTAAGTAATATCGTTTCAAAAAAGTTCTCGTTCAGTCATCAACTTCTTTGTGACAGTATCGTTGAAATATATATCAATTATTTCTACCCTATAATCAGAACATGCATATAATGTGAAAAATATATGAATATTCCCATGAATTAGAAAAAATACAATGAATATTGAAACAAAAAGGACTTGAGCTGAGGTGAAAAAAGAACTGGGTACCATTACATTTTTCGTATGATACTATATTATCATCACTCATATCATACGATACTATACAGCCAGGGGAAAAATCTCAGACGAAAAAACCTGTCTCCCCGTTAAAAAAATACAGAAAAATTGTTATATCTGAATTCTTCATATTTAGGGACATCACGATTATTGGAATGGCTCTGCGGAGGAAGAATTCCCAAACAAAAACTCCAACCTGAAAATAATAACAGACAGAACAGCTAGAGAATGCAATTTATACTTCGTCAAATTGATCTAAAATTTTCAACCCATTGCAAGAATTGTGTATGTCTCAATGCTCAATGCCATTTTGAAATTCATAAATCGAAAAATTATTAATTAGGGGTTCAACTGTTTCATCTGATTCACCACATTCACAATTAGGAATTCCACTCGAAAAGCATGCTTTTGGTACGACCATGAGGTATTCTTATTCGATTGAAAAGAGACTATATTCTCCTGGGAAGGTTAAAACCAGGAACTTCATTGGATGGATCAGATATAGGATCTTCATTAGATAAAGAATAAGCATCTCATTCGGATTTCCAGATGTGAAATAGCATGTGGATACATGATTCATTCAAGACTGTCATAACCAACTGAATTTGAAAGAAGGTATTATGAAAATTATTCGATTTCTATATTTCAATGTATTTTGTGTTAACTAGAACTTGGTTTATGCTTTTAGTAGATTTCCTTTATTGAAACTCTTTACTTTGAACAGAAATTTCAAAGAATAATTCGTGTACTACACTGTATTCGCAAAAGTCACTTCAATTCAGAAAGTATCAATTGAATTTTATAGTAGTCTATTGTATTCGAGAAAACATCAATCGAATTTCATTTGATATTTTCTGAAATTTGATTCCTGTGAAAATTTGATTTTTTCTGTTATACAATCGACTTATCTGAAATACAAATGACGTCTCCTAAATATTAATTGACGATTTATGAAAAACAATCAGAAATGTTGTATACAAAAGTTTATGAACGGAATCTCAATCTGATGGCATTCATCGTTATAAAGTTTATGCTGAGCAATTCTTTTAATTTGGCCAACTTTTGAGAGATATATCTGCCTATAGATATATACATTTTGGGCCATGAGTTCATTCATTAAATGAAATAGGTACGTATATATCAAAGTACTGTCGTCCACAAATAGGTCGGTACACTGTTCTGACTCAATCTTTAGTTTAAATAATCTCTAGAAATAGTAAAAAAAAAGTTGTGTTAATCGGAATAACCACATTCACAAAGAAAATATTATGTTATGTAATGAATAAATGAATCAGATATTGAAAAGTATTTGAATGATAATACGTGTTTCAGCCGAATTCTGATATATTAAGGGTTTTATCGTGCATGGTAATATAACTTCAGATATTTAAATATTGATTGAGAGTTCGTATTTCTCCCGTTTGCTTATACTCTGGTGTATATAGTAAGCTCAATGTCTGTAATTTATTTGATTTTCTTAACCTTTCCAAGAAGATTTTTTTTTGCCATTTCTATCTCTCAAAATCAACGATATCTCGCAGTCTCAAATGGGATCAAGATGAGACGAAAAAATTAATATCGTCACTCGAGTGGATGTTGTTCATCTTCGAAATGTTTCGTTGGTAAGGTTGGTTCTTGAAATGGTGAGTGAAATTAATATTTACCGAAATAATGAAAATGCAATATTTGCCCGAGGCAACTTAATCTTCTCGTATATTCAGAACTCTAGAAAGTTTATCTCGCTGCCTCGTATTGTCAATATCACATTCCAGAATTAATATGACTTCTTGGAAACGGAAACACTCATATTTCCAATGAAGTTTTGATACCTTCGGAATATAGAAATCTGAAGTAAACTTCTAAGAACTCCTGACTACTTATATCTAATAATGAGAATAAGCATTCTTAGTTCAGACTTCTCTGAATGACGCTAGGGATTCCAACATTTCCTTCTTGAATGAATTTCAATAAAATCCTCTTCGTTCCGTTTTGTCTTTCATTCCTTCATTGCAAACCTAATGTTTCCCCCATACTAAGGATATTGTGAATGATGAAGGTTTCATTTCTTGAAATTAAAATGTATTATAATTCACTCACATGAACTTCATATGCATAAATATTTTCGATAATAAAATACAATTTATTTAAGGGCAAATAACCGAAAATTCAAAATTGAAAAAATTTCTTCACAACGAGATAAAATAATGTTTTCTACGATCTTGCGTTTCTTTTTTTTCTCTCACTTTTAGTTTAGGAAGTATCACTTTATCGCACTTGTGCAGGTAAAACCCTTGGCATTCTATTCCGGCACAATTTTCATTTCGGAAAAAGATTTGCAGGGGTATTTCCTGCACACTTTCACTTTCAATAGAGAATGAAAGGAATTATGATAGGTCTCTATGCACGGAACATCAATGATGAGAATACTATGATAATGACATGTAGAAATACGTTCGACATTCATGTGTATTATGACTTATAAAATAGGCCATAAAATTTGATATACCTACGTGTTGTATTCTACTCGTGTTCCTCATTCATGAGTAAATAGACTGTTTTCAGGAACAATACTTTGAATTACATATGAATGTTTGAGCAGTTTTTTACAATAAATCTTGAAATTGAAAAACGACTGAAGTACTAGAGGTAGGACTACACTGTATCTGAGCAATTGTTGAAGATAAAGATGTATTTCTGAGTAGAAGTCAGTGGCAGAGCACTGTTTTTGAAATCGAACAAACTTGTGTCGTTTTTCAGATGAAACACCCTGTATATTTTAACCTCAAATTTTTGCATTTATTATTCTGAATACCTACATTCATGGATGACAACCTGATCTCGAATGACTTTCAGCTTCAAATATCAGAAGAATACATACTTGTTTGTTCTTTTTATATTAATAGTTTATTGAATTTTCCCGCACATGTATTGAATTGATATTTTTTCCAAACTTCATTAGGCTTGAACCTCTATATTTCATCATAGTTGAATATCACTCGTCCACATAGACTTGAAAATTTTGAAAACGAAAGAAATTTCAATATTTTCATTGAAAATTTTCATGTGTATGCTTGTGTGGAAAAATTCTTATTCTCGGTATTACTCAAAAACTTTACATAAATTTTTCTGTTTTCTGAAATTTACTGACTACAAGGTTGCGATACATCAATGTATTCAGAAAAATAAATGCGAACATTCGAGGAGAACAAATATACATATACAGGGTGTCCATCCCCCTCTTTAACTACGCCACCGACTTCCACGTGAAAATATACATGGTGTTTCATTGGTAAATTAACATACGGTAACCTGAGCTGGAACTACGGGATACTTTCGAAATCATTCTGCAAATCACGTCGAGTGTTCATAGTTGTTTAGGTCAAATAATTTTTTTCAGTCAATAATGATATTTCGAGAATACATAAAAATGATTCCTCAGAATGTAATGAAACACCCTGTTTCTCGCTTATGGAATTTATTACACCTATCATATATAGCTTTTTTGGACTCGCCTAGGGAAGCTCTAGCTCAGGTTACCGTATGTTAATTAATCAATGAAACATCATGCATATAAAAAGCAGTTTTATTATTTTATTTTTAAATCTGGCGCAGTGCCTGAGAAGTAATAATTCTGACAAAAGTCAGAATTTTGATTTTCACCCTGAATTCCAAAAACAGTACAAGTTGAAATATATCTGTTATTTGTGCATCTGTCTTCAATAATATCCTCGATGATATCTGAGAGACAGTGCGATCTCATTCAATTTGTTCACAGTGTACAGGGTGGGCAAAATTGGTGATACTCGAACTACAACTTTTTAACAGTGAGAGATGGAGAAAAATGAATGACACGTGGTATTTTTTATAGAAACTCATAATGTCATCAACTGCAATCCTTTTTCTTCATTTGTTTTCGAGTTAAAGGTCAAAATTTGTGCAAAGATGTTGAAATGAAAACGTACTTTTTTCATAGCAATATTATTTCCATTTCCAACACAACTTTATGTTATCGCTCAGCAAGAAAACCTCTTGGGAAAAAAGAAAGTAAGCTACTGGATTGCTATGAAAGAAGTAACTGTATAAAGTTTTCAATCCAACATCCTAGCACAAACAGAAACTTAGATAATGGCCAAAGTTGAAATCGCCCAAATTTCAATTTTGGCTTATAACTTGAAAACAGAAAAAAATAGAGAAATGCAGTTGATGGCATTACAGAATACAGTAACGTGTCATTCATTTCCCTTTATCTCTCACGGTTAAGAAGTTGTATTTCAGGTATTACCAATTTCCCCACTCTGTACAGTCAAATATGAGTCTGACTTGATTTCAACATAGATTTAGTTTCAATAAAGTTCGAAATGCCAGTTCTTTCACACCACAGTTTAAGTGCCTAATGAGTTGTATATACTCTTAGGCCTTTCGCACCGCCTTGTCTTAGTGTTATTTTTCATGATATCTGAAAGAATCTGAAGGCGATGTATGATGTATGATATATTTCAAAAACGGGAAAAAATGTCGATTTTGTGAAAGATGTACTATAACATTTTCATTTCGTTTGAGATGGAAAAGCATTCAAATTGAATTGTGCTCACCTCAATATTTTACATAATGAATAACAAAAAGCACAATATTTCCTATACTTACACATCGATTATTGATATTCATTCAACGTTAAAACTTAAAAATCCCATGAATCCCAAATAGAAAGATAATGTAAACACGAAACAATACTCTTTTGGTTAAAAGCTGTAATTATTTATTTATTTCTGTAATTATTTCGTCCAATAACGCTTGTTAAAGATGGTATGAACCCAACCATTTTCAGACAGAAACAATCACTGTGTGGGAGTACATCAGTGAGAACCTTTTTGTTGTTCACTTATGTTCCGATTGTTGTGGATTTGTCAAAATTGATCATGAAACTTTTCCATCTTACATATGAGTCTGATCGGCATATCAGTTTCTCTAAAGACGACTACTGTAACGCGTCATTAATTTTCCTTTATCTTTCACGGTTAAAGAGTTGTAGTTCGGGTATCACCATCTTTGCCCACCCTGTACATTCTGATAAAAATTTCATCATTAAAAACGTGAGAAATGAAGCAGTTTCGGTCGTTTATAATAGCGATATATAGGATCTGAAAAATTGGCATCGAAATCATACAAATGACAGGCTGTTAAGGCATTCCTCCCCCTGATTGATTTTCATTCACCCTATTCAGGGACATATTTCCAGATTGCATCCCTTAACAGCCGTATTCTTTCATATTGTTGACGTACTGAAAGTTGAAAAAGCGAGCTTTCGTGCTCGAGGAATGATACGAGAGGCTTATGGCGTGTATTAAAGGTTGACTTGTTATCCACTTCACGCAACTTGTGGCATATAATGGGGACACGGAAATTTGGAATGTTAAAGGGGACCATCAAATTGTTTTGGTTCTCTTCTCCAGCGAATGCTCCCATTCCCATTCTTCGACGTGCGTGTGGTTTATTGCCCTTTTCATGCGATATCGTTGTTTCCGGAATGGAGCTAAGCTGCTGAGGGCACTGAATAATAGTGCTTCGAGCACTGCAAAAAAACAGACACCGGTTTTCGAAAAATTCATGAAAATCATTCGATATTTCCAGCACTTTTCTAGGAACTTCAATGCTTGTATTGTCAGGTATTAATTCTGTTTGTAAATCTGAGTACAATAGGTTGAAGGAAGAATATGATGCTTTCTTCTAAAATGAGAAAACTGGCTAATATTGAAATAGGATCAATAAATCAGATTGTGAATTGAAAACTATGAGAGCAATTTGTACGGATAATACTGGAAAAATAGTATATAAAGTTACTAGCAAAGTAAGAGGGTTTTTACTGGCGAATAGAGGAGTTACCTCCTTGAGCCAGTAAAAATGGTCACCTTGCGTGTATTGCTTTATATTTTATTCGTTTCTCATTTGTGAAAAGGTTAGATAAATTCCAAAGGATCTCAATAATTTGTCGCAAATGTCGTAAGATATGGAAGCGTTGCCATGAACATGTCTGTTTTTTTTTCTTTATATGTGTTTTGGCAAAAGCGAAAATGACTGTACCAGAAAAAATTATTGAGCCAGCAGTGTAGCATGACGTTTATTACCTGCAGAATCAGCTTCAAGTTACGAGCGAGAATACGACGACTTCAAAAAGTGGCAAAAAAAAATAGTGTGATTGGGGTAACTGAAGATGTTTTGTTGGTCTACTCGAATCAACTATCAGCTAGATTCAGCCCCTATACTTTATCAGCAAAATAGTCCATGCTGAAAAGCTGCTTGGAAATGAAAGCAAATGCCTCTATTCATAGGTTTGTTTTCCTTAAAAAATTTATTGAAAAATATGACGGTTAGTTGAAATTTGCACATTTCAAAAAGTACTAGCCTTTCTGAAAAGAAAAAAATGAGCGTTATACGCCAAAAATACCAAGGTATTAGGTTAAGAAGAAGCTAAACAATTTTTTCTACATGATCCTGATGACCAGTGGTTGCTGGCGAAAATTGTAACAATATTTGGGATTTTTGGATGTTGTCGATGTGACGAAATTCTCCTTAAACATGCGTGATATAGAAGATATGGAATAATACGTTATTGTGACATTTCGGCAAACAGAAAATTCAACAACAAGAGGATTTACAATAACCGATGGTGGCTGCAGCTTCAAGCCCTGCATGTTATACAGAGAATATGGAACAGAAAGCCTAAGATTTTTTTGACAAACTGACTTGGAAAGTGCATTTCCCTTAATGCTGGCCAGCACACTATGGGTGATGACACAAAGCAAATGGCGAAATATTTAGGTTTAACAGACCTAAAGTTATACACCGGCCACTTTTTCCGCAGAACTGGAGCCACTATAGTTGCGGATTCGGGTGGAGATATTTCAGCACTAAAGCGTGCAGGAGGGTGGAAGAGCACCGAAATTGCGATGAGTTATGTCGATGATGCGGTCAACAAAAAAATCAAAATGTCTAGCAAATTATTCGGTATCAAGGAGAGTACAAATTGCAGAATGAGCTCCTATTCCAACACGAATGCGCTCCTTCGTCGCTCGTTTTCGAAAGCATGAGTGTTGGAATTGCCTTCTGCAACGAGTATTAAACGATATTTTCTCTATTTCAGTAAAATTTAGTGGAAAACTCTCGAAATTCAAATAAAAATTCAGATTAGTGACTTTTGTATTGTATCTTGGCAGTTGGTGTCACTAACGAAATTTGACAGATTGCGGAATTTGAATTGATTTGATTCGAAAATTGAGTGGATCGAAGGTCAGTACTGACAACCACAAAACGAAAAATATAACTGAAAACAATGCTGTAATGAAATTTATCACAGCACTACTTTCAGTACTGTAATGAACTCATTACGATACTGAAATAGAGAAATACTGTTATACATGGAAACCCACAAAAATTTTTAAATGAATTTAGTCGATGTATTGTAGATGTTATTCTGTGTTTGACAAAAACTCACAGCAAAGGGACCTTTGAATGCCTAGTTCCAGAATGTCACAAATCTTTATTTCTCAGGCCAGTCAGAGCAATTGAATTGAATGAGTGGTCTTACCATTTGAACAATAAATATTGAAAAGATTGGGAAAGAGTTTCCTTCACAGATGAGTCTGAATTGTGCCTCTACCATTGTGATCGACGTTTCCTTGTATACAGACGTCCACATGAAAGATATGCTCAGTGCAACTTCCTGAATACTACAGTTTTGGGGGAGGATCGATTATGGTATGGGGTGGACTATCTTTGACTGCTCGCACAGACCTAGTGGTCGTTGATAATGAAGATATGAATGCTGTTAAGTATATAAGGAACATTCTTGAAGAGAATGCAGTGTCATTTGCCCATTTCTTTGGTGAAACTTTCATTTTTATGGACGACATTGCCAGATCCCATCGTGCGCGCATAGTTCAGGAGTACCTTGATTGAGCAGGTTTAATACAACCTCAATAAAAGGCTGAGGAGTTCAGAAAATCATCCAGCTACTCTTAATGACTAGGAATCCAACTCGGAGAAATCTGGGAAGGATTAAATCAGACCATTTCAAGATCACTCATTTTGAGTATGACCCTTCGTTGCCGAGTTTGTCATTAACGCAAGGGGTGGAGATACCAAGTATTAAATCACTTATCAGCATTTCAGTAATTTGAACATTGTTCATTTCTCTTCTTTCACATAAGAAAGATTCAGTGAATTCCTGAATTTTTTTATATTCAATGTGTCTTGTTTCGTTCGAAACCTTCCCGAGAGAACATAAAAAATAAGTTATAAAAACAATGTAGTCATTAAAATTGAGATCTCCAGAATGTGCGTTAATTTTTTGCGCAGTGTATTTAAATTTACGTTCATTTTCAACTATGTGAAATTATCACAGTTTACTAAGATACAATAAAACAATTTCCTAATGTCTGCCCTACAAGCAACACTCTGAGGAGAATCCATAAATGTAGTTATGATATAGTGTATCATCCAGAACCCATGTTTACGCTAACGCGTAAACATGGGTTCATTAACATGTGGACGCTTTGTTTCAATCCTGGTGTAAGATTCGCTTCCAATAGTTTTGTTATTTCATAAATTAAAGAAAAAATGAAAATATTGAAATGAATAAATTGAAAAATTAAAATGCACAAAAAATCTACGTTTATTTCGAACTTCAATATTTTTGTTCTATCAACGAATGAAATTGAATGATAATAGAATTACGAGAGAGAGAGAGAGAAGCTTCAAAATTGACCAGATTTTCTTATTCTCCTCCCTCAACCACTGAATCCAGCACCATTAACCACTCAGTACGAGAATACTGCCTTGCCATCTCAAATCCCATTTCACGATGTGATTAATCACAAATATAGACAGCCTTACAGGATTCGCCTTCTGACATCGGAAAAGAATCGCCCTCGTACAGACAAATCCAACGCCAACGTAGGGAATCAAGAAACGAAGTGCAGGATGTTAAATGAGCCGGATGAAGAGATTGAGGCGTCGTTACAGAGATTGGAGTGTTCATTGTGATTCAAATTCGTTTTCAGGATGTGTCTTGATTATGTGATTTTTTTTGGGAAGTGCGATATTGAATGCGAACGTCTGATGGGATGCGGTCTTGAAAAATTATGGGATCTGTGGCACCCTCAGAGGATTCAACCGTAATACATCCAATTATAAAAAGACGACTTTGAGGGGTATTTGGGAGCATGGAAGATGCGCAATTGGGGCAAATCATAGGTTTCATTCAGTTTGGGTATGGACTAGTGAAATTATTAAGGCTCTCAAGAAAAAAACGTTTGAGAATTCGAAATACATATAAAAGTCAATTCGAAATATAAATCATTTCATTCAAGTAGAAAAAATCTATAAAACTCCAAAAACCTGAAGAGCATCAAGTTCAACAGCATGAACACTGTTAGCAAATTATCAACCAGAATATTCCGAGGTTTGCAGTTCAGACACTCTTCAAACAACCTGAGTTCACAAGATGTGTATGAATTTGTCATTTCTTATTCCTCGAGATTTAAATTCATTAAATGAAGTGGCTGAAAATGCTTCATCTCAGGTCAATTCCCTAAATGGCTGTCTTGATAGAGGTTAACATGTGGTTAGGTTATTTTTTTGAACACAAGAGGGCTTTTATAGATTGTTAATTCAATTCTTCATGAATAATGCTGTAACCTCTGCATTTCTCAATTGGATTCGAAGTTATCTTGAGGGTAGATCTATGTGTGTCAAGGTTGGAGGCTAGCTGTCTGCAGAGATGGTTGTGAATCAGAGTGTACTGCTGGGTAATATTCTTGGTTTCTTCTTGATTATGTTTTTTATTCACGTTAATAAGGCAACATTATCTCAGTTCAAAAGCTTTCATTGCCTAAGGAAAGGAATGCTTCCTTAGTGGAACAATTGACTTGGATGATACGTTTTTAATCGATCTACAGAAAAATGCTGATAGTGTACTTCAGCCTCTATCTTCTGAAACACTAAAATAATCTGTACTGACTAGCACAGTTAGTTAAATGATACCAGTTTCAAAACTCAGATTTGTATGTTCTTCATTAATATAAAATGTGCAAATTCAGGATTTATTTTTCGAGAATGATTCTACCGAATGGGATATCTTTCGAAATATAATTTTTCATAAATGTGATTGATCTATATTGAACACAAAATTCCAGCAACATCTGCCAGTTTCTCGATCATGATCATAACATTCCATAAATGCACCAAAAATTCAAGGAGCCTAATTGTGAATAGAAAATCTAACTTGATACCTATATTCATTTTGGAATATGAAAGCATTCGTATTATTTTATTGCCATTTACGAGTAATTCCATGAAGAAGAAAATTAAATTTCTGAGAACTTCAATGAAGTGGGTAACTTGGCTAAATGTGATTTGTCGAAAATATGCGGACAGTTCAATTTTTGCTACGTTTTCACGTTGAAAATTATCACGAATGAATCCGGAAATTCATCTTTTGGAAGTTATGAATGGGAGGAGAAATAGCGGACTTTGAAAATGGAGATATATTAATGACCTCAGCTCTACTTCTTCAGTTTACAGCAAATTCATCCTTCTCTTTCGAAATATCTTTTGCTCTGGGCGAGATACATTTTTTCAATGGATTGTTCGCTGGGAGCATTTACTTTCCGCTTTCATTGAAAATCAAAGTAAATGCTCCTTTGCTTGTTGTCTCTGGCTCCAACATTCGAATCTCGAAATGTACTTGACACACGCTGTCACCATTCGGCCACATTATTCAATACACGGCTGTTAACAAGTTGTTTCATGAAACCACACACACAAAAAATTACACAGGTGTTGAATCCGGACTTGTCCGGTGCTCATGGAAGCCGTGGCATTAGGCCTTGTCTCCCTTTTCAATATCCATCTCCTGTTGAAATTTCTATTGACTCATTCTATACCCAACTATGACACGGCGTTTGATCTCGCAGTAGCCACATATTTTGCACAACCATACGTTTTTCAAATCATTTTGCAGGTCCTCATATGCAGTCACCCTGCAATTTCGTGGTCATATCAGGTGATGGTTTAAAAGCTTGTCCAAATAATCACTACAAATCGGTGTTGTCTGATATTTTCACTGGTAGTCAGACAGCATTTTAGCAAATCGAATAAACGAAATGAAATTTCAAATGAACATTGAAAATCACGATACCATTGATTCCCAATTTCAGTTGTTTGTTCATCAATCTGTGGGCCACAAAGACCAACATAGAATTTTTTGTTGAAGTTAATATTTTTCTGTTTATATTATATTTTCAAGTATATAAAAAAAATGAGTATCTTCCGAAATGTTGAGTCAAATTCCAGATGAAAAATTATTCACATGCAACAGCGTTGTGATTGGATCAAAATGAAGTAGTAAGTCTATGCACACTGTATGGTAGGTCTATCTGGCAACGTTCAGCTAAGCGGTGAACGTTCAATGACATTTGTTCATAATTAGAAAAGAAAAGTTATGTTTGATGGCTATATTGGAAAACTTCAAGGACTGTTATGAAAAACGATAAAAAGTGAAAGCTAACTGAAGTGTGGATCTCAAGGCAATATAGGTGATGAAAGGTGAATTCTTCATAATCTTCGCTCAAAAAAGAAATCAAGAGAATAATATGCAACATTTGTCGCCAACGAAATTTGAATTTTGTGTCATATTCATTCAAGGTACATATGATAATTTCAGTAATCACTCAGAACTAACAAAATCTTTCATTGAATATGATTCGAAAAGTAGGTTGACACTTGTTTTAATTGTACAGTTGATTATTATTTCAAGTTTTGAATCGAAGGCTTATATTGTATCTGCGATTTCCATAAACCCATGGGATAGATTACTCACCTGTTCAGCGTATTTCTGATAAAAAATTAATCAAACTAAACACTTTGCAAATAATTCGGTATTATTTGATGATTTTGAATTTTACAAATATCTCAAGTTTTGATGCTACAAGGCTCTTTCAAAGCAAACTTCTTCAGGGTTTCAGTGGTAAGTTCTTTGTAGTATCGACTTCTATCAACTGAGTAACTCAGAATTTTTCAGCATATTGTGCGACACCGTTTCAGATCGTGAGATTGTTAGATTTTTTTCGTCTCAAACTTATCCAACATTTTCACATCACTCATTACGATTTCGTGCTTGTTTCTTGTGAGGACTTAACAAGGTATTTATGGAAATGTCTGCTTTCGTGCTTTCGTTCAATTTTTTAACGAAATCCCATCAAAATCCAAAGGAGTCTTTGGCGCATTTTCGATCCTAAAGATAACTTCTAAGCTTCGGCTTGCTCCGTAACGCCTTCATTAAAATATTCCAAAGTCCTGAAAGTTCTCTTATTCCAAGTTACTAAAGTGGATGTTTTGAGCTCCAGAATGAAAATTACTCTCTTCGCTCGGTACCTCGTTAAATAATGCATTGATTTAAATAGGATTTGCAACGCTTTATTTATTTGATGCGGGCACACCTTGACAGATTCATTATTCAGTCTGCGGGGAACTAAGCTTCTTTATATTAATTTGATTGCTGCTTTTGGGGATTTTCAGTTTGATCATTTCTCAATCAGAAACCTGATTAAAATTCGTTTAGGTTTCAGGAGAACTCTTTCTTGTGTCCTTTTCATCAAACTGTATATGAATGTTGATCAATTCGCCAATAAAAATGGAAAGTCTCGAAGTGCTTATAACAGAAGTGATTTGAAAAGATTTTGTTTATTTGCATTGTTAGATATGTTTCTGTAGTTTTCGAAAGTTGAGTCCAGTCTGGGCCCGCTAAAGTTCATCGAATATGGGATTTATTTCATTGAGAAGCTGACAATTTGTTTTTCATTTTAAGGCTGTAGTGACTATATGCATTGAGTGGTGAAAAAAAATAATGAATGTTCCTGAAAAATAAGAATCATATTCTGCTTCCATTTTGAAAATAACGAAAGTGAAACCTTGTGGATTGTTTGACTCAACTTTTAAATGTTGAAGACGTGAAAAAAGTGGATAGGTTGAGTTTTTGCATTGAAAGCTCAATTTCTGGATTCCAGAAATGTGAATTGCCACCATGACTATGTATTGGCTATTTCTAACTTTGCATAAACATTCACAAATATCTCCAACAAATGAGCATCCAACATTTACATAGCTAACGTATTCCATAGTATTAGTTACATTATTATTATTTTGGTGAGAAGTTACCCCACCTTTTGGAACAGTATCTCGTTTGAATTGAACAATATGATTGAAATCAGGTATTTCAATCGGATTATCACGCGTCATGTGTGTTGTGACTATGAATTTTGGCAATTGAAAGTCAATAATGAAATGCCATTTCAATTACTAATGACATCTGAGACACTTTGAGCTATCGTCTGAACACAATTTAAAAACAGTCTTTTGAATTCTTGCAACAAAGATGCAGTCCATGCAGCTTGCCTTCGTTTATGATAAAACTCAAATGCAGAATTATCAGTTTTTGTAGTAATATACAATTATTTTCTAATATTAGTCACCAGAGAGAGTGCAACATAGACGAGTTCCTGAGAATGTGATTTACTATACTCATATACGATTTGGTCGAAATTTCTACCTTGCGACTTATGAATAGTTAGAGCAGAAGCTGGAGTCGATAGAAAATGTTTGCGATTGGCTATACATTCATTCTCTATCCGATGTTTATGAAATATTTGCCTTTAGAATTCGATGGGAAAAGCGAGATTGCCAACTTTATTTGCACTGCCAGAGCACTTTTTTCATGGTCGCAAGTCGCAAGCAACCAAAACATCGTTCCGAAGTCTGCCGAACTGAACCGACGATACACGCTGCTGTGTTAGGTTTTCTCGTTACGAAATAACTACATTCGGTCGCCCAATTACGTTTGTTTTGCGACGTTTTTGTATTGTGTATTTGATTAGATTCTTTATTCATCTTCCTGAGAACCTGAAGGGATACAATAACTTGAGACTTCAAAAAGAGTATTGAAGAATTCTTAATTGACCTGGAACCATATAAAGTTGAAGATTTTTATGATAGATAGGATATAACTACATTTTTTTGTGACCATGTTGTCATTTGATAAAGACATTCCCTGTATGTTGCATTCTTTGTGAAATGATCTTTCAAATACTAGATGGATACATTGCTGCGACCTGTGTATCTTCAGACTTAATCCTACAGTGATTGAAGGAGAAATTATTCAAAAAAGACAATGATTTCTGAATCAAAAGCCCTCTTCGATCAGGTCGACATACCATAAGGAAGCCAGAGACATCTAGAAGGCATACATTGTGGTCTCGTATTGATCCAAGACAAGATGAGGTAATCTATCAAATAAGGCTAGGGTGGCTTTCTCCGAAATCTCATTGCCCTTCCGTAATATACAAAATCGGATACAGTATGTTGAAGGCATGAATATTCATATCTGGAGAATAAGCTTGATGGAAAACGCGAAGAAGATATTCGAGCCCTTGATTTTGTGCTAAAGGGTGGTAATGAACCTTTCATAATTTACGCGTTTCCGTATCTCATCTTTCAGATCCAGTTGGAAACGATTGTTGTCAGCTGGAGAATACGAAAATCAAGATATCAACAAATGCGGCAATATACTATTTACAGATGAAGCAATACTTCGTATTGGAATACCTTGGTACATACGTATAATGATAATAAGAACCTTATACAAGGTGTGTTCGGAATTCTGCATTTTCAAACAACTTATAGCTCCTATCAAAATGAGTCGTTCAACCAAAAAGCCTTCATGTATGATACGCACTATTTCTTATATGCAGGGTATTCCACGAAGAAATATACATTCTCCTACCCTATATAGGGTTAACCATCAGCATTACGAAATGGCCAAGTTGAAATGTGTAATATATCTTTCATTGCTAATATACAGGATAATATATGAATTATTCTGACCAGTATTCTTTTGAAAAAATCCTATCTCAAAAGATGTTTCTGCTCTCTTCACTGGATCGTAAATCCAATGAAGTAGCAGTGCAGAATTCAGTAGTTTGTAAGGCTACTGAATTCAGGGTTGGTTTGATTGTGAAGGGTCGTAAATCCACCACAATGAGAATCATTGGTATTTATTTGGAAGAACAGAGTGAAGTTGAACTTGAAGCTGAACTCGAATTCGAACTTGTTGTTGAGATTACAGTTGTCGGTATATATGGGAAAAATGTTTGCTGATAAAGATTTTTCATCATCATCGGCTGATTCGTAGTAGATTGCTGCAATTCTACGAGGTCATTACTAAATGATGATTCATGCAATTAAACAATTCGAGTATATTTCTGGTACTGCATAGGGCGTTTCAGAATAAGGTTCCGTAAATTCAGGATCTTAATCCTTAGATTTATTTATTTATTTATCGTTTGGCAAAGCAACAACACTGAACAAGTATGAATGATAGTCACCATGAATATTAAACAAAATATATCTAACATAAAAATAAATACACTCATAAGTAAAAAGGTAGGTAAAGATGATTTCATGATATAAAGTCTCTACGAACCATGAGTCACTGACGCACTGTTTCTGAGATACAAGGTGTTGAAATATAAAAAAAATTGGTTTTATGAAATGATTTTTCTACACCGTACACGATTTTTTTTTGCGTTTTTTGCACGTTACGAGTACGTATTAGGACACATTTTTCCAGATACGAAACGATGTTTAATTATCACCAGTGGCGTTCGTACAGATTTCTGTCCCAACAATTCGGTGGAAAATTTCGTACGCCAATCATTTGTTTCAAACTTCGAATTATTTTCCTAATTGATTCACAGTAAGAATATGTTTAGTTTTTCACCTGCAACGAATATCTTCTCAGAATGAGAAAAAAAATGCAAATTCAGCATGTGCTTCAATACCGACTAATTTTCAGACAAATGTTTCGTGAATTCGGAATCTTAATTCTCATATGATTTCATGATATGGTCCATGTGTCTCTGACGCCTTTTGACTGGGAAACAGGGTGTTATACAGTTGTACCCAAATGTACTGGTTGGCTCAAGGGTATTTCAAGTGGACTAAAGGGCATTACAAGAGAGAAGAAGAAGAAATAGAGTGTCGAAATAAAAAAAAATGTTTTTCGAATTTATTTTCAGCACAGTATATTTTTTCGCGTTTTGGCAGGTTATCAGTAGGCCGAAAAAACACATTTTCTTAATTTCGTGAAGTAATCGAAAAATTTCCAAACTTTTCTAGATGGAATTTATTACATTTTCGAAGTAATCCAAAAATTCTTTGACTTTCCTAGATGAAAATGCATTTTTTTTCTCAGAAAGTACATATTTGTAGCAGGTAAAAAACTAAAGATACCATTCTTACTGTTAATTATGTGGTGATTACGAGAATGTATATAATTTCAAAAAAAATCATTGGCGTACCAATTTTTTCACCAAATTTGTTCGCAAAGAACTGGTGAAAATTTAAAATAGTTTCGTATCCGCAAAAATGTATCTGAATGCGTACTCATAACGGTGTAAAAAATTTTCATAAAACCATTTTTTTTCCAAATTTCAACACCCTGTATCACAAAAGCAGTGCGTCAGACACAGATAGTTCATAAGAACTTTATATCATAAGATCATCTGAGGATTAAGATCCAGAATTCACGGAACCTCATTCTGAAACACCCTGTATATTAGATTTTTACGGAATTTTTAACACTTCCAGCATCTGGGGAGTTTTGTTTACCGAATATCATAATTCCAGTGCCGCAACTCAGACTGCAGATGTGGAAATGACCACCCTACACACTTTGTATTTTTTTTAAAGCATAAACAGAGAAATTGAATTCAATCACTTAAATTCTTGTACTTTTTGGGCGGTTGGTTTTCCTCATCATTTGGTTGACAGCTCGTAAACAAATCATTGTATACCACCTAGAAGTGAGGATACTATCGACTGCTTATCCTGTTAACATTCAAGCACTTGTGCGTGAATTCACTATTCGTCACATGTCATGAATTAGCCCATTATTGCACAAAGGCTCGATAGCTACCTACCGCATACAATGTAAGCAACCGGAAGAACAATTGAAAGTGGATACGGAGGGCATATTCAACAAGCTGAGTACATGTCAGTTTATTCTGTGGTTACAAGGATAATGCAACTGAATTGTGTTTTGAAACATTTCAGTTGGGTGAGAATCGATTGAATACGTCGAGAGAAATTCTTGGTGAATATCATGGAGATTTTATTAATGGAATTTCAAGGCATCCAATCTTCTCAATTTTTTGATATTTTTCACGAGTGCTTCGATCATCACCACGTTAGCTGAACATGGATTTGGCAGAATCGGTACAAGTCGCCAAAACCGCACTACGAATTGTACAGCTATCGCAACTACAGCACCAGTCAAGAAAAAAGAAATAGAATTTTACAATAAAAACATTATTTTCGTAAAATGAAAAGAAAATAGTAAATAGTATAGTGGCTTTATCATCAAATGAACATGAAGTATCACCTGTTTGTAAGGCCACTCTATATACAGCAGAAGAAAGTTCATGAACCTCAGCTAAACATCATAAACAAAAACACAGCGCAAAAAAATAAACTCACATTCTGAAAATCTCGATTTTAATGAAAGTTAACTCTACATGAATTTTTCATAACTGGATCGAATGACCGAGAAAAAATGAAAATGTACCATTTCTTTGCACGGAATCCGATTTTGTATTCGGCAATGTTATCGCACATTTGATCCACTCTTCTCATAATTCAATTATACACTGCCCAAAAAAATCAACGCACAGTATGAAAATCTCAAATTTATTCTAAAACTGAAGGTGTTCTCAATGATAATTGTTTTTATCAGAATAATGAATGCATATGCATTTCAACGTTTTTCTTCAATACAGATATTTTTCGCAGCAGGAATTAAAAAAATGCTATAATCAGATTTTGAATGTATTGGCTCCATTCTAAAATCAGTTGTTCTCGATCAATGCTATTGATCAATAGTTTTTTCGTTTGATTTTGTACACTCGATCGCTATGCAACACGAAACACGCAATTTGACCCAAGAGGAATGTGCCCAAGAGGTAGTTTTGGGAGAAGAAAGGTAGACATACACCAGAATTGCAGAAAGGTTTGGAGTTTCCCATACAAGTGTGTCAAGAATATTGCAGCGATTCAGGGCGACAGGTATGAATGTCCAGACAGGGTAGACCACGGGTAACAATTGCCATTCAAGAATGTTACTTGAGAGTTTCTTCGTTGAGACAACGTTTTGCAACCGCTCGCCTCATTCGAAAGCAGCTTGAGCAAACTCATAGGGTAAAAACTTACACTCAGACAATAAGAAATCACCTGAGACAATATTATTCAAGGCCTCGTGTCGCGGAAAGAGGCCGAGCTCTTACCCCAGCCCATCGAAGGTCGCGTTTGGATTTTGCGAGAATATATATCCATTGGGAAGAGGCCGAGTGGAAAAGAGTTCTCTTCACAGATCAGTCTGGATTCTGCCTCCACCATTGTGATCAACGTTACATTGTATACAGACGTCCACATGAAAGATATGCCCAGTGCAATTCCCTGAATACTACTGGTTTCGGAGGAGGATTTTCTATGGTATTGGCGGAATATCTGTGACTGCTCTTACAGACCTACTGGTCGTTGAAAATGGAGCTATGAATGCTGATAAGTATATATAAGGAACATTCTTGAAGAGCATGTAGTGTTATTTGCCTCATACATTTGCAAATTTCATTTTTATGGGCAATAATGTCAGACCCCATAGTGTGCGCATCGTTCAGGAGTACCATGAAGAAGTTGAAGTCTCTCGAATGAAATGGCCAGCAAGAAGTCCAGATCTCAATTCGATTGAGCAGGTTTGAGACAACCTTAATAGAAGTCTGAGAAGTTCAAAAAATCATCCAGATACTCTCAATGACTCAGGAATGCTACTCGGAGAAATCTGGGAAGTATTAGATCAGAACATTTTGAGATAACTCATTTTGAGTATGAACCGTCGTTGGCGAGCTGTAATCAATGCAAAGGGTGGCAATACCAAGTATAAAATCACTCATCAGCATTTCAGTATTTTGAAAATTGTTCATTTTCTTTCATTCAATGTGTCTTGTTTCGTTCGAAACCTTCCCGAGAGAAAAAATAAGTTATAAAATCAATGTAGAGTTACCTTCCATTAAAATTGAGATTTTCAGAATGTTCGTTAAATTTTTTGCGCAGTGTATTTCAATATCAATAATGAAGATCACAGCATCATAAATTTCCGGAAGAGGACAACAACTGATTGATTTTTGAAACATAAAAGAATGGGTATGTTAAGGAAATGACATAAGATTTTGTCACCGAAATTAAAGATTTTCAAGGATTCAGCTTTGTTTGGCATCATCAGTACCACATACACCTAAGAGACAAAATTTCATAAAAAACTTCGATAATCCTCTAGTTGCTTCGAAATGAAGCTCCATATCTCCAATCAAATTCTAAAAAAGAAACCAGAACCTCCTCTTTTACTGAATGAGATTTTAGCAGCAGCTCTATTCAGTGCCCGTTTTCTAGTTTCTCAAAGTCTTGGAAAAAGCGAAAACACTAGGTGTTGAAAAAAAAAAATCTTTGCCTTCACGGACTATGCAACTGATTGATTTTACCATAAAATCGATAAAAACTGGTTCATGATTCAGCTTCATTGCAGAAAATTGAATAACTTTTAATGTGCACTCTGCTGAGTTCAGCCATGTCGAAAAATGTAAAAAGTAATCGCACGGAAATGTTCAATATTTCTGCCCATGAATTGAATCTATTCGTCTAGATTTTCCATATGACCGAACTGTGAATGGAAATCAACCAGACCCTCAATCAATAAGGTCAATTTTCCTTGATCCAGCACTGTCTATGTCAACCAGAGGATGTTCGAATATCAATGAAATTTCAGTTTCAAAGGATTCTCATCAGGATCGGTATTGATGACGTGAGCACTAATCCGTTTGTGATAATCTGTGGTTAGAGAGGATGAAAGCTGAGAGGTCGGCAGCTTTCCGATTCTCGTATATTGAGTCCTGTGAAAAGAGACAGTGATACTAGAAATGTGAAGATATTGATAAGTAAGGTATTCGATTAGCAATCACTATATACCGATTTGAGTGAGAACAAATTCAAATCAGATGATATCTGTGAAAACATTGTATATGCTCAGAAATTGCACATGGTATAATTCTTCGTGTGTACCTAATGATAACCTAAGATAAAAGGTATTTGTCAGAATGACAATTCTCGGAATATGTCGTAGTTTTTGGTCCTGATAATTATTCTGTTTTCTTGTGTTATAAAATGTTTATCTATGGGAGACGATTGCCTTCCCGTAGCGGTCTTCAAACATCTGAAGTGCCGAAAAATCATCACCTGGAAGGTCGTATCCGGTTTGAAAAAACCGTCAGGACCAGAGAGCAAGAATTTGTAGATTTTGAATTTGAATATCGAAAGAATTTCGAAAGACGAGTGTGATTACGTCTCCAAATTAGCTGATAAACATGGTATCGAAGTGATTCTTCTGCAAGAAACCCATACGGCAACAGAAAAAAATCTTCGTGAAAGAGGACAGTTGAAAGTTATGTATGAATTGATTTTTCACAATTTTAGCTTGCTATGTTAAAAAATTATCAGTTCGTAATTTTCACCTACAGGCTCGAAATAATTTCATTTCCTGCGACGTGAAATCATATTATTAGATATGAATTTCATCACAAAATATCATCTTAACTTTATTTTTTTTGCAATTTAAATCCATAACCCTAACTCGAGTAGAGCAGTTTATATATGGAATTTTGTAACTGTAATTTTCAGAAGATTCGTGTGGAATGACTCAACTATCACGCTAAGTGAGTATATGAGAATGTTCAGAGGTAGCGCGATGGAAACAAGAATATACGCCATATTTAAATTTAATAAGGTATTTCATCAACTATACCAAGTACGACGGCCTATTAGGCGTTTCTGGAGAACTGGACCTATTTGAAATCTGGAAATTAGGATTATTTTGTTGTTTGACATTATCAACCGATCTGAAATATTCTTGGAGCCTGTCCACTTTCAGTTATACAGGGAGTGAGAGAAAAATTTCAAAAATTTTTTCTTCTGTTTTTTTGTTTTCGAATTTAATAGGGTATGCAATTCTGAATTCATTTATACTCAAACATTGCATTCATCGAAAGATGGTGTTCCAAATGTTGGTTCAAAAATTGGGATCAAAATTGGCTCATGCCTTTCGTTTTTCAAATTAGAACCTTATTTTTTTATGATTGCGTTGGATTCCGCGAAGAAAGATGATGAAAATGTTCGAACATGTTGATGCTCCTAAAATTACTAATTCTTGAGTTATTCAGGATTTTCTCTTCCTATTCATGACATCTGTTTTACATCAACAAAGATAAATGAATTCAGAAAAGAGGAAGTCAATAGTGAGTTATTTGAGTAATTTATCTTCCATGACCAAGGTCATTGTTGATATGAAATAGATTCTATAAATTTGACGGTACGTACTACATGAAATCAGGAAATTCTGAATAACTCGAGAATTATTAATTTCAGGAGAATTAACACGTTGAAACATTATCATCTTTTTTCTTCTCACAATTTCAACGCAATCATAAAAAATAGGGTTCTAATTTGAAAAACGAAAGTTATGGGTCAATCTTGATCGCAATTTTTGAACTAACATTTAGAACATCCTGTGACGTGTTTTTCAAAATTCTGAAAATGTACAATATTTCCACATTCTTTGCCTTCAGAAACGTGAAAACAGTTTGTGCTCACGATATCTAGGTTAGGAATAACAAACATGATACCGAATACACTTCTCCCTTTCTTCTTCAGTTTTTTCTCGATATTTTAGAAAGTATTTCGACGAATGCAACGATTTGGGTACGAATATATTCAGAATTGCATACTCTATCAAATTAGAAAACAAAAAACACAGAAAAAAAATTTTGAAATTTTTTTTTCCTCAATGTATAATTGAAAGTGGCGAGGCTCCAAGAATATTTTAGAACGGTAGATTATGTCAAACAATACTATAATCCCAATTTTCAGATTTCAAGTAGGTCCAGAAACGCCTAATAGGTCGTCGAACTTGTTACACATTCCATTTTGGAAGTATTTAGCACTTTCTCAACATTTTTTCGGTTTTCACTCCCAACTTCTGAAACGAACTCAATGAAAAATTATTAATCTAAATGCTCGAACGTGTATTCTTGCAATTTTGCAACCATTTTCACTTATAATTCAAGAACATTTCAACATTTTTCTTTGAATTAAGTTTTATTTTCCCTTTAGATTCAATTTCAAGCTCTCTTCCCATTCATTCCTCTTCTATCGTTTCCATAGTTTCTCATTCTGTCATCCATACACTTACTTGATGTATCACAATGTTCATAGAACGACACAATAAGTTTCTTTACCTAAATCTATCAGTTTAATTTCTAAACATCTGTTCCATTGAATTTTTGATTGGAATTAGGGTGGCCGGACGATTGACGTCAAAAAAAAAAAACAGGTCCCTCATGTCATGAGGGATTCGAATCACCCCCATGTATGTCATCCGATTTTTCACGGTTTCCGAGTTATGAATTTTTTTATGAAATTTGAGAATTTTCAACTTGAACATTTGAAAAATTTTTTTTTCTAAAAGTACAAGACTTTTCTGATATTTTTTTGTTGTAAATAAATCACCAGGAATTGAACTTTCATACATAAAATAACCAGCATCGTAACTCTGATAAAAATTATGAAAATGTTGGTCTCAAGTGAGAAAGTCACGTATTTTGGATCATGATCTAAATTTTCAAATTTAAATTAAAAATGTAAACAGGTTACTTCATGGTTTCTTAGTAGGCTTAAAAACTGCGCTCAACACTCAGCTTTCAGAATCTTTAATAAAAAATGGTACTCAACGGTCTACTTTTGCTAGAATCAGCCTTCAAAGTCAGCGAGGTGGGAAAATCAAAGAACTAGACGTTTACTCAAAAATTATTTTTTGCCGTTTTAAGATTTTTCTGATCAAGCTATGATAGAAAATGCTGAAAATCAATGATAATTAGCTTCAACAGAAAAGTTTTAGATAAGAAAAAGAAAAAGTATGGCAATAAATCACACATCATGTAGATAAAAAGAAATTTATTTATAAAATTTACAAAAGGTTTTATGCGACTGAAAGAAAATTTTTTGCGAAGGTGTAGAATGTGTATTGAGGCTCGAGGTGGCCACTTTGAAAACCTATTGTAGATTTTATAAATAAATTTCTTTTTATCTACATGATGTGTGATTTATTGTCATACCTTTTTCTTTTTCTTATCTAAAACTGAAAATTAGCTTTATTTTCATTGATTTTCAGCATTTTCTATCATAGGTTGATCAGAAAAATCTTAAAACGGCAAAAAATAATTTTTGAGTAAAAGTCTAGTTCTTTGATTTTTTCCACCTCGTTGACTTTGAAGGCTAATTCTAGCAAAAGTAGACCGTTGAGTACCATTTTTTATTGAAGATTCTGAAAGCTGAGTGTTGAGCGCAGTTTTTAAGCCTACTAAGAAACCATGAAGTAACCTGTTTACATTTTTAATTTAAATTTGAAAATTTAGATCATGATCCAAAATACGTAACTTTCTCCCTTGAGACCAACATTTTCATAATTTTTATCAGAGTAACGATGCTGATTATTTTATGTATTAAAGTACAATTCCTGGCGATCTATCTACAACAAAAAAATATTAGAAAAGTCTTGTACTTTTAGAAAAAAAAATTTTTGAAGATGTTCAAGTTGAAAATTCTCAAATTTCATAAAAAAATTCATAACTCGGAAACCGTGAAAAATCGATAACATACATGGGGGTGACTCGAATACCCCATGACATGAGGGACCTGTTTTTTTTTTTGACGTCAATCGTCCGCCACCCTTTGTACTCTTGAACCATAACAGTACCGAATTAAATTTCATTGCTGAATCGACGCCGAAGCTGATAGGGTATTATTCAATATTCCTTTAGAGACTGTTGACCTCCTATTTATCAAGGCTCAGTAACACTGCTGAGCTATCGTAGACCACGCAAACTTAATTTTCGTCAAATATCTCGCAAGGCGTGAATAAACCCCTACTTCTTCTCGAGCATCGTTAAAAGCCATAGCCAACATCGAGAGATCTTGGGAACTATTGCACATCTGAATTAAATGTGGCGAAAAGCTTCGGATTCGGTGCTCTAAAAGCTCGTTCAGTTTGCGCTCCGGCAAACGCGCATTATATCCCGTTTGTGGAAAGGACATTAAAATGTTCAAAATCTGCAGAATTGACAAAAAGAGTGAGGGCAGACAAGGAAATTTATCAGGTTTCCTCGTATGCGACCGGCTTCTCGCTTACATTGAGTAAGATCTAATTTACTGTTCAGCTGAAAAACAGTTAGGAATAAACCGTTTAAGTCCTGAGGTGAATAATCACTGCACATTGAATTTGTGTATTCAGAAAATATTCAGTGGGGTGTGAAACTTTCTTCATCATCCACTAGATTTTTTTTTATATTGCTTCTGCAGTTAGAAGTTATTCAATTCATTGGGAACACCATTCCTGACTTTGCTCTTAATTTTGAATTAATCCTAACACTTATTTTCTTTCTCTGATGAATGGGAGTGAAAATAAACACTAGTCGATTGTTCATATTCATTTTATGAAGCTGTCACAAAACAATGAAAAAAATATTCTTTCACTAAAAAAAGAAAATCAATGTTGCAAATTCATCTCGAGAAGAGATATCCTCTGAGCGATTCAACTAGACTGAAAAAGACACAAAAGATTCGGAAAATTCTGCCAATCTTATAAAATCGGGGAATGGATCTTGAGCAAACAGAGAAGAACAAACACTTGGGGTATAGGAAAAAGTTACCATTACCGAAGTAGGAGATTCTCTTCCTTGAAATATAAATATATGCATTTTCGTTTTCATTGCATATTATGTTCATGTTGAAAATTTCAATAAGATGTTTACACATCACATGAGAATAAATGCAGATAAGCTGCATTCATTTTCACATTTATTTGGACATCTGCATATAATGGGTCTATAATTATGTTGAGATTACTTGTTTTGTTCATGTTGAGAATTTCATAGATGTTTTTCTGTCAATAGTTTGCTCCACACACTCCCGTTCTTCTTGCTGAGCAATGAATTGAATATCTAACACACTTCTTTACTCATTCAAACACAACCGTAAAATTTTTGCTTGGGATTAATTAAGATATTCATTTTTTTGAATGAGTAGGGTCTGATGTTTTTTCTTCAAGAAAAAAAATTTTTTCGATGAATTTTCAAATGTTTAAATCACGTTATCCGTCATCCTCCATTGATGTTTAAATCAACATGTTATCCTGCGCTAACGCATGGGATGAGTATATCTACGGTCTGCGTTTGCTCAAGGCGTTGCCAGATTTAATTCGAGGCTATCCCTATTGGACAAAAAAATCACTGATGGTGGCGCTGCATTCGCCGATCATCTGTTTACCGAAACGAGTATCTTTTAGTTTTAACGTTTATTGACCTCAATGATCGAATTTCCTCGATTGTGGTTATATTATATGGGTAAATAAAGGTTTCATTGTACTTCTTGTTATATTTTATATAACATATTGAGGTGACCACGAGGGTGACCACTACCTATTCAATTTTGAATACTTTTCAGATCATCTTCCGAAATGTTACATAAAGGTTCCTCAAATGATAGGAAATTTTCCAATACTTACATGCTCATAGATTGCTGTGCAGAGGGTGAGTAAGTATTGCAATGCAATAATTTGATTTCATATGAAAAATAAATATTTCAAAACTTTGGAATTCTACAAGGACAATACCATCATATTGAAGAAAGAATGTCTTATTAAATGGATTTGTGATGGTTGACAAGATTATATACCCATACCAAGCAAAGTTGTCTAGAATTTAAAATCATATTCGAGCCCTGCTTCTCCACTGTACAAGACTAAATATCTTATATAATATCCCATATTATACCCTGACAATTCTACTGAATGTGAAGGTGAAATGCATTGTTCAGTTTTGCCTCTGCTGTTTTCTTTTCATTTTTCAGAACAATGAAATACACAAAACAGACAACAAAATTACATTACCCATATTTGACGAAAACTGAGAGAAGGTTGAAATTAGTTTGAGACCTAACAGATTATTAAAATATATATGATTGTAATGTAATTTAACATCAGCATGAACAATATATTCAGTAAATAGAAGCTGGTGTTTTTTTCTGTTTTGGAAGTAAAAGAAATTATGAAAAGAAAATGGATTATAAATTTTCAATAAAAAAGCACATTCTCCAGAGATCGGTATGTATGCAGAACATAACGTGATCATCGTTTAATCAAGTTGAACAATTGATTTATCCGATCTCACTTACGTCTGAAGCTGCAGTTATAATAGAATAAATTTATTTACCTTATCTATCGATTGATTGCACCTTTTCCGTTGTTCAATAAAAATACAATTTTGTCCAAGAATGAAGAGGATCACACTGAGATTGCCCCTGGTTTTATCGGACATCATCATATGCCCTGCGTTTAGCACTATTTTACTTTCAACTAAACTCCATGACCTGTTGAGACTTCTATAAACCAAAAAATATCAAGTTGACTCGAAGTAGTTTATTCTGATAGAAATGAAAATTATTATACAAGAACGATCTGAAGAAATTCTTGACGTGAACTGCTTTTTTTGGTAAGTTTCATGAAGGCAAAGCTCTCTTCTCCAGTAGCAGAAATGTTTTCATTGAGAGAGTTTCTGGAATATGTAATTCAAAACATATGACATCAGTTTAAACTCCTGCTTGTTTTCATTTCATAATCTTCTGTTCGGAAATGGTGAGAGCATAGTTTCATATGGTGGAATACAAGTTTTTTCATTTTAAAACATGCTCCTAGGATTAACGTCTATTTATTTCCTCTACGATTTCTAGTTGTTTATTTACGTAAACATTTTGATTTTTACCACGAGAATAATGGAAATGGGCTTCAGGGTTCCTAGATTTTCTCGAATTACATCTATAAACACAACAATCAGTGTGTGTATCTCTTTATATCAATAAGAACGTAAAAATCAACGAATAAACAGAGCCCCAGCTAACGCCAGTGGTGTCGCTTAGAGTTGTGTTTTGCCCAATAGACGGCTGTCATGATATATTATCATGATGGTAGAAGAAGAGCAGGTAGCATATCCTATTTCTCCCTTTATACGAAAGTGTCATCAAAATCCGCCATGTTGCGGAGCCAAATTGGTGGCGGAAATTTTGTATATTTGAATTTTTACAATTCGAAATTTGTTCTTTACTCTCTTAATGACCAGAGGATGAAACAAATCAGAGAGTTGAAATACTATTGTTTTTGATGAATTGATGGGTTGAATTACGTACGGAACGAATAATTTGTTTCTGTACTAATAATTTGTTCTATTTTTTTCAATTCACGTTGGCACAAATTCAGATCAAATACAATGAGATAAAAAGGTATAACAGAAGAATTATATCGTGTAGTCCTATCAATTAAAATTGTGTGCAATGATAATTCAATCATGTCGTATTATTTTTGAACGTCAAAAAATTTATAGCGGGTTATATCAGCAATACTGTGACAGAAACCATTTCTTATATTATATATTTATCCATAACACACAACTTCCAAAACAATAAACGAATATTAAATGAGGCCAAAATTGCAGAACCTTCAGTTTGAATAACCTCGAGGTCAGCCATCTTGGGGTGCCAAATCTTGATTTGTTCAGGTGACACTTTTGAAACGTTATGCCTCCTCCTGTTTTCTTCCACCTCCATGATATATACAGATGAAAAGTTCGTCGTTCCTAACACAGGTGTCTCCAACCAGCGTCCAAAATCTCATCCCAATTCCAAGCAGTCACTGTGTTACGGGCTTATCATAACGACAACCGAAGTTTGTCGGATCATATCCTTCACATTGTTAAGAATGTCAAGGAAATCTCGTGGATGATTCAACAAGACTTCGGCAAGTAGGATTCTTCAACGTGTGTGACCAGCTTCCGGTTCCGTTTTTAGTTCCGTCTTTGCCTCCTTACGGTGCTTTGAGCCCTTCCAACAATGAGGGACTTTCAATACCGAAGTTATCTTCGTCTGCCAACTAAAGCACTCGAGAAGGCGACCTCATTCTCACCTTTCCCGATCTACATGAACTTTTTGGAGTTGGTCCTTCTTATATTTCACTATCAATCTTTTTCATAGGAATATATACAGGGTGTACCAAGTGCGGCAGCCTATTAGGCGTTTCTGGAGAACTGGACCTATTTGAAATATGAAAATTTGGATTATATTATTGTTTGACATTATCTACCGATCTGAAATATTGTTGGAGCCCGACCACTCCCAGTTATACAGGGAGTGAAAAAGAAATTAAAAAAAAATTTTTTTCTGTTTTTTTGTTTTTGGATTTGATAGAGTATGCAATTCTGAATACATTCGTGCTCAAGTCGTTGCATTCGTCGAAATACTTACCAAAATATCGAGAAAAAACTGAAGAAAAAAGGGAGATAAGAGTATTCGGTATTATGTTTGTTATTCCTAACCCAGATATCGTAAGCACGAACTGTTTTGATATTTTTGAAGGCGAAGACTGTGGAACTATTGTACAATTTCAGAATTTTGAATTACCCATCACAGGGTGTTCCAAATGTTGGTTCAAAAATTGGGATCAAAAATGGCTCATAATTTTCGTTATTAACATGATGGAACATAAACATCATTTTTCTTTGCACGATCCAACGTAATCATAAATAAAGAGGGTTCTAATTTGAAAAACGAAAGTTATGGGTCAGTCTGGATCCCAATTTTCGAACCAACATTTGAAACACCCTGTAACGGTTTTTCAAAATTCTGAAATTGTTCAATATTTCCACATTCTTCGCCTTCAGAAATGTGAAAACGATTAGGAATTACATGATACCGAATACACTTATCTTCCTTTTTTCTTCAGTTTTTTCTCGATATTTTAGAAAGTATTTTGACGAATGCAACGACTTGAATACGAATATATTCAGAATTGCATACTCTATCAAATTCGAAAACAAAAAAAAGCACAACAAATTTTTGAAAATTTTTTTCTCACTCCCTGTATATCTGAAAAACGTCAGGCTCCAAGACTATTTTAGATCGGTAGATAATGTCAAACAATAATATAATCCAAATTTTCAGATTTCGAATAGGCCCAGTTCTCCAGAAACGCCTTATAGGCCGTCGAACTTGGTACACCCTGTATATATATACTATCAATTCGGACCACTCATTGGAAGGATTCAAATATTCAACGGACTCGCCATTAAAGGTGTTAATATCATCAGCTTTTATATCCTAAAGTAATGATGCTCAACATAAGCTTGTCCGGACGTAACATACCTCATGAATTATCAATTTAAATGCTCGGTTTTCCTATAATAAACTTTCATTGTTATTTTGACAATTCCGTTTCAGAATTAAAGGCATCTCGGGCAGCTGTGGAATCTCGAAATTATTTTGGTAATAGCTCATGGATTACTTCATAAGGAATAAGCTAAAAAATATGGTTAAACAAACTGAATCTAATAACTTGGACCATTTGAAAATAAAGATAAGAAAGGCATGTGCTCAAGTAGACCCTTATATTCTGACCAAAGTAACTCATAATGAAATAGGGGAATGATATAACTTATGTATGGATCATAATGGCCGGTATATAGAATATATGATTCGAAATGTTTCGTTTGTTATTCAAAAAATGTGTATTATTTTAAGATATGATATTCAATGAATAGAATAAAAGATAAATAGTTTGTTACAAAACCTTCATCATTTTACGAAACGAAACCATATAGGTCATCTAGCCATTATGATCCATAAATAAGTCATATCATTTCCCTATACCATTATAAGTTACTTTGGTCATGAGAGTCCATTTATTTTAGAATTCTTGATCTCTCAATATCTCTTCACAATGGCAGCGTTGTGTCATGAAGCCCCATCTTGCTGTATCCACATATTTAATTTCAGATTGTTTCTACAACTAGCCTTCTTGAATTCAAGGCACAAAATTCTCGATGTCTCCAAATGAAGGCATACTACCACTATAAAAAAAAATGGAACACGCTGACAGTTCGGAATGGATAAAAATTAAATTTGAAAAAAAAGGTCAGAATAAAATTATATTTCGAATGACATAATAAAAAAGGTATGTCTCTGGAGAAAAAGTTTTTGATAGCCCCGACATGCCTGGCGTCTTTATTTATTTCGCAGATTTTATGTTTATCTCAAGTCCAAATGCTATAATAATAATAATAATAATATTCCTTTATTTCTCAAAGCAAAATTATAAAGTATACACAATATATTCTGCAAAAGATTGACGTCATTTTAAACAAAAGAAACTCAAAAATGTGATAGGTCAAATTCTCTGAGAACTGCATGACTCAAAAAATTCCTCAATATTGTAAGGTTCTGTATTCACCAAAAACTTGATCAACTCTTTCTTGAACATGTTATTGTTTGTCTCGTGTATATGTTTGGGTAGAGAATTGTAGATTTTGATGCACATGTATTTCGTGTTGTTTTGTGTCAGAGCCAGTTTTACTTTTGGGTACATGTATGGAATTGTTTTCCTTGTGTTGTTGTGATTTTCGTAGTGTTTAAATAGTTCTCTTTTGTTGCGTAAGAAAAGGGTACATTTCAGTATGTAAGTTGCAGTTGTTGTCAGTATGCCTTTTTCCTTAAATACTCCTCTACATGATTCCCGATATTTCATGTTATATATAACTCTAATAGCGTGTTTTTGTGTTATAAATATTTTATTTTTTTTGGAACTATTTCCACAAAAAATAATTCCATAGAGTATAAGTGATTGAAAATTTGCATTGTAGAGGGTTTTCATTACATTTACGTCAACGTGGTTTCTCATAACTTTTAGAGTATATATAACACTGTTTAGTTTTTTATTAAGTTGTTCTATGTGTGGTTTCCATTTCATGTTTTTATCAAGCCAGACTTCTAAGAATTTCACATTATCTGAGGGTTTTATATCTTCATTTTGTAGTGTAATAATTTGTAGTATAATGTGACCAGTGTGTTCAGTATGGAAAATGGTACACTCAGTTTTGTTTAGGTTTAGTATGAGTTTGTTACATTTTCACCATTTGTCTACTTCGTTGAATATTGCTTTTATGTTTCTCAAGGTTGTATGGGTATCTTTAGCTGCGGTTATTATATTTGTGCCGTCTGCGTAAATAGTGATGTTGCATGATTCAGTAGGGTCGGTTTCTTCAGCATCTGCCTGCATATGTTGTTGCTTAATTTTTGTCTCTATTTGTGGTAGATCATTAATGTAGACAATGAATAATAGTGGACCCAGTATGCTGCCCTGTATTATTCCTTCTGTGATTTCCAGTTCGGAGGATGTTATTACTTGTGTGTTGTGTTCTAGTAGTATCTCTTGGGTTCTGTGTTCACAGAAGAAGAAATATTCGGACGTTTTGGAGAGAATTGAGGTTACCAAGATAAGTGAATCACCCTGTACATGATTTTGGTGTTGACATTTAAGAGCCATAGCAGAAAAAATGTAATTTATTGCGTCCACTCACGTTTCTCTCGAATTGAATTCGATATTTAAGTCGTCATCTTAGCTGAATACTGTTTTGCAATTGAGGCTGATTTCGGAAATTTGTATTCTAGAAATTAACCCGTCAAAACCAGGGTTCAAACTACTCTAAAATTCGTTCATCACCGTGAAAATGTTGCGACACTTTATTTGACAGGAGGAATTGATGCCTTCTATTCCCCCAATAAAGAAAAGCTGAATTGGAAACCTTAGATCCCATGACTTGAATATATGTTTCCTTCGTCGATGAATATCTATCAAAACACCATAATCTCTCATTGCACTCATTGTTTTTGTCTTCATACGTATAATGAAATCACTCCCCCATCCATCATTATCGAGTGTAAACGATATTAGCGGGTATCGTGTTCGGATTATCGCTTTGTCCTATTGAATCTTCCGACCACCCCCGTGACATACAAACCACATACTACCCTATTTCAATCGATCCGTGACCCAGCTGAGCTCACAGAGTGCACGCCAAATGCCACAAGATCGTCCGGAGTAGATTGAGGTCTCACTACGTGACTGGGCATGCCAAACCCATGAACATAGAATATTCGTTATAATCTGGATCGACACGATTGATACTTGAAGAATAATGGTTCCACATCATATATAACATCACTGTACAGTGGGCATATTTCGATGTTTTAGCACTACAACTTTTGAACCAGAGGAGATCAGACAAAATCTGTTACCCCATTCTCGATCTCTTTTTCGGAGAAACTGACAAGAGTAGTATTCATTTTTGGCTACCTTCTTTTGTTTTCGAGTTATAAGGGAAAATTTAAATAATGACAATATCGGAAAAAATTTATATCTCCGCCAAAACTGATGATAGAGATCTGAAATTAAATCAGTATACAGGTACTTTTCTACGTAGAAACCAGTGGTATGCTCGCCTTTTTTGCAGCATTTTCAATTAGGAAGCTATGACACAAAGTTATGTTTTTTTGAAGAGGAACACTAGATTTCTATGCCATTTTCTGAAAGCTTAATTTTTTTGATTTCAAAAATATATAACATCGTATGGTTCGTATCAATAAATCAATATGAGTATGAGAATTGGTCAAGAACCTATATTCATCTGAGTCTCAATACTTTCTATAGTTTGAATTGTCGATGAACACGAAAAATTTAATATCGTATAATTACCACAATTTCTTTCTAGTAGTCTTTTCATTTCTATGCTCTTGTTATAGGAAGCTACATTTTTCTGTGCTCATCAACAGTTGAAACCATAGAAAGTCTTGAGACTCACATGGAAATAGGTTTTTGACCAATTTCTATACTTATACTGATACAAACTTTACGATTTTATATATTTTTGAAATCAGAAAAAAGAAAGCTTTCAGAAAATGTCACAGAAATATGGTGTTTCCATTCAAAAAAACATAACTTTGGATCATAGCTCCGTAATTGAAAATTGTGCAGAAAAGGCGAGGATGCCATTGGATTCTACGTAAAAAAGTGCCTGTAGAATTTTTTAATTTCAGAACTCTATGATCAGTATTAGCGGATATATGAATTTTTTCGATATCGCCATTTTTCCAATTGTCGCTTATAACTCGAAAACAAAAGAAGGTAGCCAAAAATGAACAAAACTCTTGTTAGTTTCTCCGAAAAAGAGATCGAGAATGGGGTATCAGATTTTGTCTATCTCCTCTGGTTCAAAAGTTGTAGTGCTAAAACATCGAAATATGCCCACCCTGTACAGAGCGAGAAGAATTGGTGATACTTGAACTACAACTTTTTGAGATTGAGGAAAATTAATGACATATTACGGTGACCTTCCTTATAGTTTATAGTGATGGATCTTTATATTGTATTATTTATCTTCTTTACCTTTCGAGTTACATCTGGGACAGAACTGAAGTTTGGGCGATTTCAACTTTGGTCATATTCTCCGTTTCTGTTTGAACAAGGATGTTGAAATGAAAATATTATGAAATAGGTACTTTTATTTGTTCCTCATTCGTAAACGTCAGTTTCTGAAATTACAATATTGATCAAGAAAGTTTATTTTATCGAGTCACTAACTTATAAAAGTGACAGTAAACTTGAGAAATTTTTACAAGTTAGTAATATAAGTTATTTAAAAAATTTTTGTTTTATCGTCATATATGTTGAAAATCATGGCACAATTGTTATTTTCAGTAACACAGATTTTTTATGGTGAAAGAGTTGATACTGATGATGATGAACCATCAGTTGTCTCAGAAACTGCTGAACTCAAGGTCTGCAGAACATTTGTACTCCCCTTACTACCAAATAATTTGCTAGACATTTCGATTTTTTTGTTGACCGAATCACCGACATAACTCATAGCAATTTCGGTGCTCTTCCACCCTCTTGCACGCTTTAGTGCTAAAAGATCTCCACCCGAATCCGCAACCATACTGGCTCCAGTTCTGCGAAAAGAGTGGCCGGTGTATAACTCTGGGTATTTTAAACCTAAATATTTCGCTATTTGCTTTGGGACACTACCAGCATTGAGCGGAAATGCACTTTCCATGTCAGATTTACATATTTTCTGTATAACATACAGGGCTCGAAGCTGCAGCCATCATCGGTTATTGTGAATCTTTTGTTGTTGATTTTTTTTTGCCGCAATGTCACAATAACGTATTTTTCCATATCTTCTACATCACTCATGTTTGAGGGGAGAATTTCGTAACATCGACAACATCCAAAAATTCCAAATATTGTTTTAATTTTCGCCAGCAACCACTGTTCATCAGGAGCATGTAAAAAGAATTGTTCACTCTTTTCTTTACTTAATACCTTGGCCTTTCGTGGCATAAAACGCCCATTTTTTGTTTCAGAAACATAATTACCTCATGAAGTCTGCAAATGACAACTAAACGTCATATTTTTCAATAATTTTTTTAAGGAAAACAAACCTGCGAACAGGGGCATTTTTTTTCTATTTCCAAGCAGCTTTTCAGCATAGACCATTTTGCCCATAAAGTATTAGAACTGAATCTAGCTGATAGTTGATTCAAGTAGACCAACAAAATATCTTCAGTTACCTCAATCACACTATTTTTGTTTTGCCACTTTTCGAAGTCGTCGTATTCTCACTCGTACCTTGAACCTGATTATGCAGGTAATAAACTTGATGTTACATTGCTGGCTGCGTCAATAATTCTTTTTGGTGTGGCCAGCCAGGAGTTCGGATTTAAATCCAATGAAACATGATTGGAATATGATAGGTGGACTTTCTAGAAATAGGCAGTCCAACACCTTAAATTTTGTTAAAAAAGGATTACACTTCAAATTGAAACTTGATGCTATAAAATTGTCTGCCCCAAATTCACCACATAGTGTTTAGAAAGGAGGGGTATAAAACAAGGTTTTGTTTCTTCCTGCAGAAGGGATGAACTACAGTTATTTTTTCAAAATAAATTTTATGTGCATATAACAAAACCCAATACTACACCTGGGAAAAATTTCAACAAAATTTCAGCACCACGAAAAAATATACAGGGTTTTGACAAAAATTTTGTCTGTCCGGAATTTATTGACGGGGAGTTTGATATTCGCATTTCATGATTTAATGCATTGTATATTTAATTTTTTTTATTTATATACAAAGGGGTTACAAACAGATCTAGTGATCCAAAATAGAACCCTCTTTTCAAACTTAGTAGGTAATTAATTAATTATAACACGTGATTAATACAGTAAAGAAAAGAAACATTAATCGCACGAACATACAGATAATATACAAACAGAAGCCCTCAAAAAAAAAACCAATAAAATCATAGACTGTTCAGCATCTATGACCCTGTGTTCAGCTTTCAAAAAATCTCCTGACTCTCAAACGAAAGGAGAGCAGAGATGACCTCAATTATTCCATGTTACCGCAGTTTTCATTGAAAATCTTGAACATTCTACACAAAGGGCGTTCGTTTTCCTAAAAGATATCTTTAATAATCCAGAATATCTCAGCACTCTGTTTGGGGTGTTGAACTGAAACCTAGAAAAAATTTGCGGAATTTGGGTTAGTTCATTCATCATCTTGAAGACGATAATCAAGTCTATTCTAGCCTGTAGTGTCACAATCATATGCTTTCGCATGAATATTACGATGAAAAAGTATTCATCGTTCAAATAATAAAATAACTGAAGAAATAATATGAAATTCGATTACTGGATACACCAATAAAGTTCACACCAGTATTCCCAGTTGGATTTCCTCTTGTTCCGTGCATTTTATCCGAAATTATGAGAAAGGTATCCAGATCTCAATTCTTCTAAAAATCATATACGCCTGGGAAATTCGGAAGCGCAATCTCAGCTGACTCATATCAGGCTTCATGAAACTCCGAACCCTTGGAGGGCATAATTCATTGATATCTTTGGGCATTCCCGTATCTCTAGACAGCACTCGTTCGATAGTTCAACGCTTTCCGTTTGAAGTGTGGAAAACAATACCGGTATTGAGAAATGAATACCTCGCTTTCCTCAGATCGCTGAGATAAATATCACGTGTTCGAGTATCATGTTTTTCGGGATATATGGACAGCATAAGGTTTTCTTTTTTTGGAGTGTTGGAGGAGGGTCTCCTCGAGAATTGAAATATGTTGTTCCGGAGATTTTTTTACTGTCTCAAATTTCTACAAGATCTTCTTCATTGTTGGAAATTTTTCGGAACACACTGCGCAAAAAAGTTAACGCAGATGTAGAGTTAGCTCTACATTGACTTTATAACTCATTTTTTATGTTTTCTCGGAAAGGTTTTGAACGAAACAAGACACATTGAATGAAGAAAAAATCAGGATTTCGCCGAATTTTATGTGACAGAAGAGAAATGAACTATTTTGAAAATACTGAAATGCTGATAAGTGATTTAATACTTGTTATTTCCACCCCTTGCGTTAATTACAGTTCGGCAACGACGGTTCATACTCAAAATGAGTGTTCTTAAAATGTTCTGATCTAATCCTTCCCAGATTTCTCCGAGTTAGATTTTTAAGTCATTAAGAGTAGCTGGATGATTTTTCTGACTTTCTCAGCCTTCTATTGAGGTTGTCTGAGACCTGCTCAATCAGACTAAGATCTGGACTTCTTGCTGGTCATTCCATTCGGGACCCTTCAACCTCTTCAAGGTACTGCTGAACGATGTGCTCACGATGGGGTCTGGCATTTTAGTAAATAAAAATGAAATTTTCACCTATGTATGGGGCAAATGGCACCATATGCTCTTCAAGAATGTTCGTTATATACTTATCAGCATTCATAGCTCCAGTATCAACGACCATTAGTCTGTGCGAGCAGTCAAAGATATTCCACCCCATACCATAGTTGATATTGCCCCGGAACCAGAAGTGTTTATGAAATTGCACTGAGCATATTTTCCATGTGGATGTCTGTATACAAGGGAACGTCGATCACAATGGTAGAGGCAGAATCTAGACTCATCTGTAATGAGAACTATTTCCCAATCGTCCTCTTTCCAATGGATATGCTCTCTCGCAAAATCCAAACGCGCCCTTCGATGGGCTAGGGTAAGAGTTAGGCCTCTTTCCGCGACACGAGGCCTCAAATGATATTCTCTGCGGCGATTTCTTATTGTCTGAGTGCTAACTTTCACCCCATGAGTTTGCTCAAGCTTATTTGGAAGAAGGTGAGCGGTTGCAAGCCGTTATCTCAACGAAGAAACTCTCAATTAACGTTCTTGAATGGCAGTTGTTACACCTGGTCTACCCTGTCCTGGCCTTTGGAGACATTCATATCTGTCTCCCTCTCGCAAAACTACCGCTTGGGCACATTCCTCTTGGGTCAAATTGAGAGAGAAAAATTATTGATCACTACAATTGATCGAGAACAACTGATTTTAGAATGGAGTCAATATATTCAAAATCTGATAATATCATCTCTTCTTATTCCTGCTGGGAAAAAGCATATGTATTGAAGAAAACGTTGAAAGTGGATAACACGCATTATTCTGATAAAAATAATTCATTGAGAACACCTTCGGTTCTAGAATAAATTTGAGATTTCTATAATGTGCGTTAAATTTTTTGCGAAGTGTTTTCACGATATCTCTTCTCACGACAAATTTGCAATATTGACTTTCTCTTCTTAAAAAAAAAATATTTTTCATCTTTGATTCCGAATTTGTTAAGATAACAGTTATCGAAATATATTGCTGCCATTTATGCCAGTTAGTCGCTTGAATGGCACCAATATATTCCGATGTACCGGCACACTGACAAGAATCTGCTGAAGTTGGATTTGGAGTGAGCGAGATGTTAGACAAGTAAGAAAACGAATGATAAATCGTCGACTCCAAATTTGTTGGGTGTTTGTATATATGCGTAGTATTAGTAATTCAGAGTTCTACATGATTATTTCAATTTCAATGCCTTCAAATAACAATTCAGGGACTGCAATACCTGTTGTGACATCGAAGTGAGCTTCGGAATGTTCTCAACATGCTATAAATTTCACGGCTGTCGAAACAGAATGTTTATCAGTTTTCATCGACATCGACATAAAAATAAAAATATCTGTGACGTTCCAAGAATTCAAGAGAAGATCGTGTAAAAGGCTGGATAGACAAGAAATCAGGAGTTTTCGTGAGATCCATCACTCAGATGGAAATATCTTGGGATAGTTCGGGATTTTCCCGAGGGACAGTTTTATTTATGGAGCGGACGTGGGGTATGTATGGTGAGATAAACTCGTGTTTGGAAATTCAATAATCGGGCTTTGGCATAGGTGAGTATTTCTGAAGAGGACATTCAGTCTCATTCGCTTTACCGCGAATAATTCAAATTGCGTATGTCAGAGATGTTTGAGGAAATAGCATCGATCATACGAGATCGATTGAACTAGATCATGAATCTATTCTGCATTCGTCCGAATATTTCTTGAAGTTGATGTTTTCTTCTCCAACTAAGCGTCTCATATAAGAAGAATGTAGGAAACAAATCGAAAAATACAGCGAGTTGTGAAAACTGAACAGAAAATTTTCATGGAGTAACTGAAATCATAGATCAGAAAATTATCCAACTCTTATGGGTTGGATGAATGTACATACATTCATCTCCACCGTGGAGATAAGAGAATTAAACTAATTTTTAAATAAACTCCATATGTTGAATAATATACATGGTGTTTCCGAATAAGGTTCCGTAAATTCGAGATCTTAATGCTGAGATGATTTTATTATATAAAGTTCCTATGGACTATGGGTCTCTGAAGCACTTTTTTGCGGTTCAGCACGTCATTGGTATGGATCAAGACACATTTTTCCCGATACTAAAAGATGTTTAATTTTCACCTGTATAGACTTCTTTCCCAACAAATTCGGTGAAAAATTTGTACATCAATGATTTTTTTCAAAATTTAAATAATTTTCGTAATAACCAAATAACTCACGATGAGAATGGTCTCTTGAGTTTTTCACCTTCGATGAATATTTTCCCAGAAAAAAAAATTAGATTGAAATTCAGTATGTGCTTCAATACCGACTAATCTTCAGACTTATTTTTCATGGATTCAGAATGTTTATCTTTACATGATTTTATGAAATAAACTTCCTTTGGACCATGACGGATTGTTTCTGAGAAACGAGGGGTGTTGAAATGAAAAAAAAATTTTTTCAAAATTATTTTTGGCACGATGAACATTTTTTTTGCGTTTTGGTGGAATATCAGTACCCCATAAAACACATTTGCTGGATTTCGTGAAGTTATCAAAAAATTTTGTAACTTTCCCAGATGAAATTGCATTTTATTTTTTCTTCAGAAAGTAGTCGTCGTAGGAACAAAACTCAAGAAACCATTCTTACTGCTAATTACATGGTGATCGTGGAAATAATTTAAAATGAAAAAAACTATGGCAAACCAATTTTTCCACAAAATTTGTTCTGACAGAAGTCCGTACGGACGGTACTGATAAAAATCAAACAGCGTTTCGTATCGAAAAAAATGTGTCCTCATGCGTTATCATAACATGCTCAAACGCAAAAAGAAATCGCGTACGGTGCAGAAAATAATTTTATAATACCATGTTTTTTTTTATTTCAACACACTGTATATCAGAAACAGTGCATCAGAAACCCATAGTGAAATTGAAATCCCCTGAGGATCAACATCCTTATTTAAAGAACTTTATTCGAAACACCCTGTACTTAAATAGGTTGCTTAAAAAAAATCCTGGACAAAATATTTTCAATGAGTTTGTAACGAATAATTTTCCATGAAACTTTGCAATATCATGATGAGAAGAAATTTCATACTTGACTTATTGTATGAAACAGATAATAACCGAAAAAATAATGATTTTTGTATTTACAGAATAGTCTGTGAAAAAATTTTTTATTCTTCATTATATTAATTACCTTGAAAAGTTTCTCCTTTGTAATACCTGGTATGGTAACCAACAAATCGAGTGCTGCTTGAGGTTGTTCAGTTTCACGATATTTGAATTTCTTTTCTCATGAAAATCTAGCTTCCACGAAAATTGCTTCATCGGTGAATTCACTCGAAGAATCGTCCGAGCCACACAAAAAACACTTTTAGACCATTTCTCATCACAACGATACAGAAAAACAAAATAACGCCGTACTGTTCACAATATGGACTATGGAGGAAAGTTGGGGGACCTCTTCTTTCCATAGTATACGTGCCGAGCATTAGCACTACCTCACATGCAAATACGACTATAGTCCATTTAAGAATAATTGGCATTGGAATCTCACAACTATGTTGGTTCTTATGAATTAGAGAGCTAAAAAAATACAATAAATGTTGAAACAAAAGTACATACCTGAGCTGAGATAAAAAGAGAACAGGATATCATAACATTCTTCGTATGATACTATAGAGTCATACGATACTATCATCACTAGTATCATACGACACTATAGAGCCAGGAAAAAAAACCTCAGCCGATAAAACCTCTGTTAAAATAATAGTATATTCTAAAACAAGTTGCAGAATGAGCTCCTATTCCAACACGAATGCGAAGTTCGAAAACGAGCGACGAAGGAGCGAGTTTTCGATAGCATGAGTGTTGGAATTGCCTTCTGCAACGAGTACTAGACGGTATTTTCTCTATTTCAGTCAATTTTTGTGAAATACTCTCGAAATTCAAATGAAAATTCAGATTAGTGACTTTTGTATTGTGTTTTGGCAGTTGGTGTGACATACGAAATTTGACAGATCACGGAATTTGAATTGATTTGATTCAAAACTTGATTCGATAGGGGGTCAGTACTGACAACCATAAAACGAAAAATATAACTGAAAACAATGCTGTATGAGTTTCATTACAGCACTACTTTTAGTACCGTAATGAAGTCATTACGATACTGAAATAGAGAAAATAACTTATAACATTGAATATAAGGAAAATCTTGAAAGAAATCAGTGTGATCATCTTCATGTTATTCGTCGAATTGTGTGGGTGTGTATATTCAAGTCATGATCTCAGCTTGTTTTTCTCCTGTATTTAGAGCTCAGATTGAAAATTTGTCGATGATGAAAATAATATAATTCCACAAAAAATATTTCGAATTCATTTGCCTTGAAAAATATATCCAATCATTTTATAGGTTATACTATATTTCAATCTATGATGAACGCACAGAAATTTTTAGTAACTTTTTGTAACTAGAACATACTGAGCGATGTTCGGTCCTTTATTATAACTACCATCATTATTTTTTTTTATTTTTATAACGACCTCGGAATTCTCTGTCGAAATTTCACCTTCAAAATCGGAAACCCCTATTAGGACCAATTTTTGTGCAGCAACCCCATATCGACGTGTTTACAATGAAACAGTGTTTATGCTCAATTTCCTGAAATATTAAATTTCACCCTAAAATAGGGGCCTTGCCAGGAATAAAAAACATTAGAAATAATTCTCTTTTGGCATCCTATACAGGGTGTCCCACCGGGAGTGCCCATTAGAAGTTTATAGAGAAATAATTATTCGATCCATTTCAAATTTTGTGTGGATATATAAGCTAAATAGATCTTCATTTATGATATATTTTCAAATATCAATGACTTCCGCTTTCACCAGAAATGGTATCAACTTTCTTATTTTAAATGGAACACCCTGTATATTATAAGTTTTTTGGGTAGATCTTCGAATTCCACATTCATTTTATTCATCATTCCCTATAGCCATCTGAAGTCGTTTTCGAGTTATTCACTGTTTTGTGAAAAAAAATACAAATTGAGCCTTGAAGAACACTGAATATTCAATGAAAGCGCAACGCACAATCTCAGATCTGTTTTTTGAAATGGGCTACCGAAAAGATATTCGACGTCACTCTGTAGAGAAAATAACGTTTTGATATACTGGGAGGTAAAATGAGAGTGTCAAAGTTGGAATTCAAAAAAAGCCAAAAACTCGATTTTTTCAAATGGAAACCGTATTTTTTTCACTCACATATGAATTTGTGAGGAATAAATAAGTGGAGTCTATTCAGGGTTTTCTATATCTGAAATGTACCATTTTCGAGATATTCAGAAATAACTGTTAGCAACGAGCATATTATAATATGTGAGGTATCGATTATGATCTATGTTCACCCTTTCATAAAAATCTTTGACTTATTCAGAATAATTCTCCATGCTTTTGTTGTTGATATTCCTCGAAACTTATCTCATTGTTCAAAGAAAACGACCACTAGTTTTTTACTGCTCATAATGAAAATAACGAGATATTTTCCGGAAAATATGACATACATATCGAAAGCTTAAATTGTAATGCAAAACTTATAAAGCAAGTCATGAAACTTCCTGAACTTTTATTCAGATATATCAGAATAGAAAATTGAGTCATAACACATTTTGAAAATTTCGTCCACCTACTTCCAAATATTTTTCCCACCTTCCCAATATTTCCTCATTCATTCTGTAACAGAATTCTGCCAATACATTGCACGATTAATTCTTCGGTAGGAACAAACCTGCATTATTTTGAATAAAGTCATACAGAATCTTATGAAAGGGTGAACATAGATCATAATTGATACCTCAAATATTATAATATGCTCGTTGCTAACAGTTATTTCTGAATCTCTCGAAAATGGTACATTTTAGATATAGGGAACCCTTAAAAGACTTCACTTATTTTTTCCTCACAAATTGAAATGGGAGTGAAAAAAATACAGTTTCTATTTGGAAAAATCGAATTTCTGCCTTTTTTGGAATTCAAACTTTGACACACTAACAGTTTTTCCTGAATATCTCGAAAATGGTACATTTTGGATATAGGGAACCCTGAATAAACTCCACCTATTTTCACCTCACAAATTGATATGTGGGTAAAAAAAATATGGTTTCCATTTGAAAAAATAGAGTTTTTGGCTTTTTTTGAATTCTAACTTTGACACTCTCATTTTACCACCCAGTATATCAAAACGTTATTTTCTCTACAGAGTTGGGGTGAATATCTTGTCAGTAACCCATTTCAATGAACGGATCTGAGATTGCGCGTTGCGCTTTCATTGAATTCTCAGTGTTCTACAAGCTTCAATTTGTAAATTTTTTCGAAAAACAGTGAATAACTCGAAAACGGCTCTAGATGGCTCTAGGGAGTGATACATAAAATTAATGTGGCATTCGAAGATCTATCCGAAAAAGTCATAATATACAGGGTGTTCCATTTGAAATAAGAAAGTTGATACCACTTCCGGTGAAAGCGGAAGTCATTCATTTTAAAAAATATATCATAAATGAAGGTCTTCTTGGCTTATATCTTCACACAAAATTTGAAAAGGATCTAATTATCATTTTCCCATAAACTTCTAATGGGCACTCCCGGTGGGACACCCTGTATAATGACCTTAAATTAATTTAGAACTCTAGGTTGAGTGTTTTATCAATCGGACAAGAAATATTCATTTTAAAACTCGATTGATCATAAAACGGTCCAATGATATTACAACCACCATCCCTCGCAGCCACAGATCGTCATTTATTTCAGAACAAACAGCGTCAATATGGGGTTGACGGAAAATAGAAAACATATCCATTATTGTGTGAGTAATGGCAATTATTCTGACACAGAACAAATGAATAATTCATGTACCTCGTTTGTCTCTCTATTATTTGCACGATAAATATACGTTCCAGAAATCGGACAGAATGTAATAATGTCCCGTTTAATGAGTTTCGGAATGAAAGGATGTCCTTTATTATTTTGATGTGCTTTGGCATGAGATGAAAATCAATACTTAGCCTTTCACACTATCATTCACTCCTTCCACCATGAGTTGAGACGATACTCATATACTCCCAGATTATGCAATCATGTTGGTTCGAGCAAAGATTATAGAGTATAAAGATGGGAAACGCCCTTGTATCTGTGGTACTAAAATCCGACTACGATTTTTGGCTAGTTTCTTACTTGTGACACATAGATGACGCTGAAAACATTATTCAGTACAGAAAACTATTTTAATAGGCACGAAATTCGAAACACATTTCTCATAAATTTTCATTTAATTGAATACTTTGTCGAGCATTTAAAAAAATATCCTGATCGATAAAAAAAAAGCAGGGCTCCGCTTTTTGATCAAGATGTTCTTTTCTTCTGCATATTGCTCTGAATCAAATGAAATACGCTTCTGGATTCTTTATATTTTTATTTGAAATGATTGTGTAAAATCAACTACAATACAATAATTATGAAATTGAGTACATTTCAAAAAAATTTTCACATATTAGAGAATTATCATAACAATTTCAAGAACTTATTGTGAGTGAACTCTCGATAAATCGAACATCGATAAGTCAAACAGTTGTTCTGGACCCGATTCATACATATCTTACCCAGTGTATTTTAACCTCGATGAGTCTAGAACCTCCACCCCTATAAGTCGTTCTTCTGACCACCATTGCCTCTATGAGTGGAACTTTTTGATCTAATGAATGAGACCGAAGAAAATTCGGTTCGCAAACAAATTATCCAGAACCATATATTTTTACCCCGAAACCTCTATCCATTTGACAACACTGAAAATAAAAAGCAATGAACAACACAATTACATGATACGAATTTCAAAACTCACATTTCTATTCTCTCTGGTAATGAAAATAATGCACATTCAAGATTATTCTTTCTGCAATTAATCACCATGCATTTCAAATGTCGGCCAGTCTTTAACACAAAATTTATAACAGAAAATCACACAAACCAAGATTATGGAGTGAGCTAGGTGCTACTCTTGTAGATTTCGAGTTGTTTCAGTGGAAAATACGCGATAAAATGTAATCAGCATTCAGCAAAAATATTTATTCAAGTATTTCTTTCAAAATTGACAACAGCCTACTAATAATCTCTATATAATCTATGCCAAATGGACCCTAATTAAATATTTTAACCATAGACCGATTACTTTTGAAAAACAGATGTCGCTGACATCACTGTAGTCGCTTCGTTTCCCATCTTTATACTCTATAATCTTTGGGTTCGAGCTTCACAATTTCAGCAGTTTACTGTCCGCCAGAACATAACCTGAAAATTAACCACTATAAAGCAAAACACAACTCTATGCGACACCGCCGGCGTTAGCTGGAACTAAGCCCGAAACGAGTATCGTTTTGACAGTTAATACGTGAAAGCTGGGTTTTTATGTTTGTCTCCACGTTTTTATTGCGATAAAAAAATATGCCTAAGGAAAAAACCTTGAAAAACACTAATTGTTGTTTTTATATATGTAATCCTAAAAAGTACACGAATCCCGGAGCCCATTTTCGTGGTAAAAATCAAAATGTTTACTTTACCAATAAACTAGAAATCGTAGAGGAAATCAATAGACGTAAAAAGTGGGAGCATATTTTGATAATGAAAAAACCTGCATCTAAACATATGAGAGTACGCTCACACCATTTCTGACCAGAAGATTATAGAGTGAAAACAGGCAAGAGTGGAAACTGATGTCAATTGAAAACGATGCTTCATTTGTCTTGAATTATTTCAGAAACTCTCACTAGAAAAACATTTCTGCTACTGGAGAAAAAGCTGTACCTTCACAAAACCTATCAGAAAAAGCAGTTCAAGTCAAGAAATTCTAAATTTTGGTTCAGATCGTTCTTGTACATTAATTTGAATTCTTATCGAAATAAATTTCCTCGAGTCTACCTGACATTTTAAATATATAGAAGTCTCAACAATTCAAGGAATTGTTGAATTATCCAGATGGAACACCCTGTATATTTCAACTTTAAAATTTCTCTCTCGGAGCAACTGCAAACTAAATCGCATACCTAACCTCTCTATTCAGAAGTTCCAAACTGAAAAAAGGAACATTTTTTCTTTATTATGTAGTTCTGTAAGTCAGTTGATCCTTGATTTCTATTTACAAGCACTGTTTTAAGGATCTTCATTCCACCATAACTCACCTATTTCTATATCGGATACATACAGTGAGTCCTGTATAAAACTAATTCGTTTCATTATGCAACTTCACAGCACCATATTAGAACGTCAAATCTCCTGAATGACCTTAATACGACCAGTTGGTAACATTGTGTTGCGAAGGAAACACTTTCAGGGCAACTGCAAACCAGATCATATATCCTCACTATTGAGGAGTTTCAAACTGGGAAACCGTCGATTTCTTTTCATTATCTAACTCTTCACGCCGTTTGATCCTTGATTCCTATTCATAAGCAATGTTTTCAGAAGCTTCTATATCTATATCTCACTTTCTATATCGGATACAGTTGAGTTCTGTATCAAAAATAGTAAGGGTTGCTTCGCTCTCAGAATAAGTCCTTTCTTCTTCTACTGATCGTTAAATTTTATTATAACAGTAAGACACTTTCGGCTGAACTGCTTAACCGTGTTTTATTTTTTTACAAGAATTGAATTGATAAGACATGTTGACAAATTGAACTTCAGAAAAGTTAATTGTAGGGCTATGTTGGATATGACTCTTCTGCATTTTATTGATTTTGTGAGAGTTGTTTAGCAGACCTACCATATAAGCCTCTTACGATAATTTTACAACGATATTTCACATTCAGAATAAGTCGTATGAAAAATTCCAAACCTACACATATCGGAGAGTCCTATTGCAGACATATTACTGTTGCAACATATATTTTACGACATTTAAACGACAACTAGATGTCATGAAAGAAAATGTATCAAAATTGTCGTGTAAACCTTTATAGAACAGCCTGTGGAGAGATTCTATAAGTGTCCTATAATATTGTTGTGCGAATAAGTATTTCATACAACTACACTGCGCAAAAAAAATTAATGCACAATATGAGAATCTCGAATTTACTCTACAACTGAAGGTGTTCTCAATCATAATTATTTTTATCAGAATTATGCATTCATATGTTATCCACTTTCAACGTTTTTCTTCAATGGTCTTTGTTCCCAGCAGGAATGAAAAAAAGATTATTAAATTTTGAATGTATTGGTTCCATTTTAAAATCAGTTGTTCTCGATCATTTCTAGTGATTAATAGTTTTTCCTTCGTTTAAGTTTCTACACTCGATCGCTATGCAACGCGGAACACGCAATTTGACCCAAGAGGAATGTGCCTAAGCGGTAATTATGCGAGAAGATGGGTGGACATACAAAAGAATTGCAGAATTGGAGTTTCCCATACAAGTGCGTCCAGAATGTTGCAGCGATTCAGGAAGACAGGTTTAAATGTCCGAAGACCAGGACAGGGTAGACCACGGGTAACAACTGCCATTCAAGAACGTGACTTGAGAGTTCCTTCGTTGAGATAACAGTTTGCAACTGCTCGCCTCCTTCAAAATTAGCTTGAGCAAAATATCTTTGACTGCTCGCACATACCTAGTGGTTGATGATAATGGAGCTATGAATGCTGATGAGTATATGAGGAATATTCTTGAAGAGCATATAGTGCCATACATTGGTCAAAATTTCATTTTTATGGACGACGATGCCAGACTCCATGGTGCGCGCATCGTTCAAGAGTACCTTGAAGAGGTCTCTCGAATGGAATGGCCAGCAAGAAGCCCAGATCTCAATCCGATTGAGCAGGTCTTTGACAACCTCAATGCAGACTGAAAATTATTCAGCTACTCGCAATGACTTAGGAATCCAACTTGGAGAAATCTGGGAAAGATTAGATCAGAGCCTTTTAAGATCACTCATTCAGATTATGTGGTGTCGTTGTAAAGCTGTAATTAACAAAAGGGAAGGAATTACCAAGTATTAAATCACTCATCAGCATTTTAGTATTTTGAAAATTGTTCGTATCTCTTTTTTCACATAAGATTCGGTGAAATCCTGAATTTTTCTTCCATCTGATGTGTTCCTTATCCTTCAATACCTTCCCGAGATAACATAAAAAATAAAAGTTATAAAGTCAATGTAGAGTTAACTTTGAATAAATTGAGATTTGCAGAATATGCGTAAATTTTTTTGCTCAGTGAATACTAACATGATGAAAAATATTCGTGGGACAATATCACAACAATAACAAGGTCGAATTGTCGTATAAGGAAAAACTCATAGGACTATTTTGCTAGTTGGGTAGTTTAAAATATTAATAGGATAGGATTAGACATCATACAGCTAAATATGAGTCCTCACCAAGCTATATAGGTATTAAATTATACAACCATCTGCCGAGTAGACTCATGTCAATGAATGGGAGGTCTTTCAAGAGGGAGGTAAAGATCCTATTAATCAGAGGATGTTACTACAGTGTAGAGGAGTTCATTGCAGACTCCGTTAATTGAATTTATGTATTTTTTTTTCTCTCTTGTATTTCTATTTAGATGACTTGTCCAATACATTTCTTTAATGTCTGAAAGGATCAATAAAAAAATAATAATAATTATTATTATTATTATTATTATTTTAATGAAGGAAAAATATTCATCGAAAATAGAAAAAATGTATTCATCGAAACGTATCTCTAGATTCGATCAAATGTGTGCCATAACAGGTGTAAATGACCCTTCAGCAGTCCACTGCGGAAACTAGAGATCACGGGAGAACTCCAGGAGACCGACAAGTCAGTTCAACTTCTCTCTGAACTACCCGCGGCTGCTCTCTCTTTATCCCTATTGTCCTAATAGTTGCGATCTAATTTCCAGGAAATAAATTACGACTCCCCGAAAGGCTGCTAAAAGACTTCTCTGAAATGCCTCAAAGCCTCCATTTGTGAAACTTTTTCAAAATTACTCAGGTCAAAACAAAAATGCAAAAAAAATATTTTTTTCTGAAACCCCTGTAGTTATTGGCAATTCAAAAAAGTCTCAGTTGCTGTTCATAAAATGACCGCATGAAATAGGAGTAACGTGGTCTTCGGACAAAATGGCGAGGTGGAGAATTTTTCTTGAACATGCACAAGATTTTGTTTCACCCTTTATCTTTGATCCTGATCAATCTTGAAGGAGCTGTAAGAAACGATTCGATAATCGATGAAGAGAGCTTTTAAAATCTGGGCTGCAATTTAAAGTGCGTTCAGTATTTCAAAAATTATGAGAAGTGAAAGTTGATGCCAAATTTCACTATTAACGCTTCCAGTGACGAACAGTTTATTACTAGAATCGACGTTTCATCCAAACGTATCTCTTGATTCTATCAATTGTGTGCCATAACAGGTGTAAATGACCCTTAAGCAGTCCACTGCGGAAACTAGAGATCACGGGAGAACTCCTGGACACCAAAAGTCTGTTCAAATTCTCTCTGAACTACCCACGGCTGCTCTATTTATCCCTATGGTCCTAATAATTGCGATCTAATTTCCAAGCTGCTGAAAGACTTCTCTCAAATGCCTTAAAGCCTTCATTTGTGAAACTTTTTCAAAATTAGTCAGGTCAAAACAAAAATACAAAAAAAAAGTATTTTTTTCTGAAACCTCTGTAGTTATTGGCAAAAACTCAAAAACGTCCCTAAGTATGGTTGCTATTCATGAAGTACCCGCATGAAATAAGAGCAACATGGTCTTCGGACGAAATGGCGAGGTGGAGAATTTTTCTTAAACATGCACAAGATATTGTTTCACCCTGTATCTTTGATCCTGATCAATCTTGAAGGAGCTGTTAGAAATGATTCGATAGTCGATGAAAATAGTATATTATTTAACGAGCAGTAATGCAAGTCATAACTCCCGCAGATTAAGTTTGCAGCGCGAGCCGCAGGCGAGTTCTGTAATTCATCAAGGGAGTTATGACCATTACTGCAAGTTGAATACTATACTTTATCCACAACTATAATAATATACATTCTTACTATCACACATCATTCTTGAAAATTTTTGATAAATCTTTATATTTATTTGTTTTTGGATTTCCGCGGGCAATAAATTCTGTACCTACTGTGGAACTAGCTGCTTGTCATATTTCTGGATGTGTACCTACATAATATTTCATCCTCACTATCGAAGGTCTTATTCAGAAAAACATTCATAACAATAATTAGGTGTCAACTAAATTTGAAAACGTCAGAATTATTCAAGTGACATTACTCCCATCGATAACAATAATGAGATGTTCGCTCTCTGTCAACCGGCTCGTACAGAAGCACAGATGTAGCTTGAGATTCGGTTGTCAAATAATTCTATGAGTCTATTCTGATTTATCACAGGGAGTTATAGGCAAGAGTTATTATAACTCCCGCTGTTTGTTCATAGATACTATTAATTGCTCAAATGCAGTTGAATAATGAATACATTATTCAATAGGAGTGGATAAAAAAAGATGATATTATCAAATTTTTAATGTATTGGCTCCATTCTTAAATCAGTTGTTCTCGATCAATTCTAGTGATCAATAGTTTTTCCTTCGTTTAAGTTTCTACACTCGATCGCTATGCAACGCGGAACACGCAATTTGACCCAAGAGGAATATGCCCAAGCGGTAATTATGCGAGAAGATGGGTGGACATACAAAGGAATTGCAGAATTGGAGTTTCCCATACAAGTGTGTCCAGAATGTTGCAGCGATTCAGGGAGACAGGTATGAATGTCCGAAGACCAGGACAGGGTAGACCACGGGTAACAACTGCCATTCAAGAACGTGACTTTGGAGTTCCTTCATTGAGATAACAGTTTGCAAATGCTCGCTTCCTTCAAAATTAGCTTGAGCAAAATATCTTTGACTGCTCGCACATACCTAGTGGTCGATGATAATGGAGCTATGAATGCTGATAAGTATATGAGGAATATTCTTGAAGAGCATAAAGTGCCATACATTGGTCAAAATTTCATTTTTATGGACGACGATGGTCTCTCGAATGGAATGGCCAGCAAGAAGTCAAGAACTCAATCCGATTGAGCAGGTTTGGGACAACCTCAATAGAAGGCTGAGAAGTTCAGAAAATCATCCAGCTACTCTTGATGACTTAGGAATCCAACTCAGAGAAATCTGGGAAGGATTAGATCAGAACATTTAAGGATCACTCATTCTGATTATGTACTGTAGTTGGTAGTTGTAGAGTTGTAGAGGGGTGAAAATACCAAGTATTAAATCACTATCAGCATTTTAGTATTTTGAAAATTGTTCATTTCTTACCTTTACATAAGATTCGGTGAAATCGTGAATTTTTTCTTGCTTGTTTCCTTCAAAACCTTCCCGAGAGAACATGAAAAATAAGTCATAAAGTCAATGTAGAGTTAACTTTCAACAAAATTGAGATTTGCAGAATGTGCGCAGTGTATTTACTTCTCACAACAAAACGATTCCCATCAGAATACTCACATGATGAAAAGTATTCGTGGGACAATATCACAACAAGAACAAGGCCGAATTCTCGTTAAAAAAAACTTATAGGACTATTTTGCTAGTTCAATAATTTAAAATATTAGTAGGAAGGGGTAGGATAGGATAATGAAGGAAAAATATTCATCGAAAATAAAAAAAAATGTATTCTTCGAAGTGTATCACTAGATTCGATCAAATTTGTGCCATAACAGGTGTAAATGACCCTCACGCAGTCCACTGCGGAAACTAGAGATCACAGGAGAACTCCATGAGACCGACAAGTCAGTTCAACTTCTCCCTGAACCACCCGCGGCTGCTCTATTTATCCCTATTGTCCTAATAATTGCGATCTAATTTCTAGGAAAAAAAATACGACTCCCCGAGACGATGCTAAAAGACTTCTCTGAAATGCCTTAAAGCCTCCATTCGTGAAACTTTTTCAAAATTTGTCAGGTCAGTACAAAAATGCAAAAAAAAAAAATTCCCGAAACCCCTGTAGTTATTGTCAAAAACTCGAAAACGGCCCGAAGTATGGTTGCTATTCATAAAATGGCAGCATGAAATAAGAGGGACGTGGTCTTCAGACAAAATTGCGAGGTGGAGAATTTTTCTTAAACATGCACAAGATTTTGTTTCACCCCGTATCTTCGATCCTGATCAATCTTGAAGGAGCTGTAAGAAACGATTCGATAATCGATGAAAAGAGCTTTTAAAATCTGGGCTGCAATTTAAAATGCGTTCAGTATTTTAGAAATTATGAGAAGTGGAAATTTATGCCAAATTTCACTATTAACGTTTCGAGTGACGAACAGTTTATTACTAGAATCGACATTTCATTCAAATGTATCTCTTGATTCTATCAAATGTGTGCCATATCAGGTGTAAATGACCCTTAAACAGGCCACTGCGGAAACTAGAGATCACAGGAGAACTCCAGGAGACCGACAAGTCAGTTCAACCTCTCCCTGAACTACCCGCGGCTGCTCTATTTATCCCTATTGTCCTAATAATTGCGATCTAATTTCCAGGAAATAAATTACGACTCCCCGAGAGGCGGCGTCAGCGTGTACACCGAGAAAGGGGACATCACCATTAGCTGCCTCCTGGTGCAGAAGGCGAGAGACACGGATTCCGGGAAGTACACATGCAGTCCCTCCAATGCGAACCCCAAAACTCTCATTGTGCACGTTCTAAACGGTGAGTGACATCTCGCTGTAATTAGATTTGGACGACATGTCGGTTCGGGCCGGGGGCATGGCTCTACCTGCACCGCTTACGTGTTTTTAATGTGCCGAAATAAGTGGGGATGGGAACTTTAAATTGAGCCATTATTTTAGACTAATGGGTATGGGCGTGTTAGGAATATGTCGGGGAAGACGCTTCGTAGTTTGCTGCCTATGATGGGTATTCAGGGTGTTCGATATTGTGGGCAAAGATTATAGAGTTAGAAAGATAGGAAACGCCCTTGTATCTGTGGTACTAAAATCCGACTACGATTTTTCGCTAGTTTCTTACTTGTGACACATAGATGACGCTGAAAACATTATTCAGTACAGAAAACTCTTTCAATAGGCGCGAAATTCGAAACACATTTCTCATAAATTTTCATTTAATTGAATACTTTGTCGAGCTTTTAAAAAAATATCCTGATCGACAAAAAAAAGGAAAGCTCCGCTTTTTGATCAAGATGATCTTTTCTTCTGCATATTGCTTTGAATCAAATGAAATACGCTTCTGGATTCTTTATATTTTTATTTGAAATGATTGTGTAAAATCAACTGCAATACAATAATTATGAAATTGAGTACATTTCAAAAATTTTTTCACATATTAGAGAATTATCATAACAATTTCAAGAACTTATTGTGAGTGAACTCTCGATAAATCGATTATCGATAAGTCAAACAGTTGTTCTGGACCCGATTCATACATATCTTACCCAGTGTATTTTAACCTCAATGAGTCTAGAGGGTCTAGTAGATGAGTCGAACTGCTGGAAGGGTTGTCAAGAGAACCACCACCTCTATAAGTCGTTCTTCTGACCACCATTGCCTCTATGAGTGGAACTTTTTGATCTAATGAATGAGACCGAAGAAAATTCGGTTCGCAAACAAATTATCCAGAACAATATATTTTTTTGCCCGAAACCTCTATCCATTTGACAACACTGAAAATAAAAAGCAATGAACAAGACAATTACATGATAAGAGTTTCGAAACTTACATTTCCATTCTCATTGGTAATGAAAAGAATGCACATTCGAGATTGTTCTTTCTATTATTTCTGCAATTAATCACCATGCATTTCGAATGTCGGACAGTTTTTAACAAAAAATTTATAACAGAAAAACACACGAACGAAGATTATGGAGTGAGCTAGTTGGTACACTTGTAGATTTCGAATTATTTCATTAGAAAATACGCGAGAAAATAAAATCATCATTCAGCAAAAATATTTATTCAAGTATTTCTTTCAAAATTGACAACAGCCTACTAATAATCTCTATATAATCTATGTCAAATGGACCCTAATTAAATATTTTAACCATAGATCGATTACTTTTGAAAAACAGATGTCGCTGACATCACTGTAGTCGCTTCGTTTCCCATCTTTATACTCTATAATCTTTGATTGTGGGCTTGTGTGAAAGACGCTTGCATATCTGAATGTTTCAGTAGTACTTATACAGGGTGAGTCTTCGATGACTTGTACAGGGTGATTCACTTATCTTGGTAACCCCAATTTTCTCGAGAACGTCCGAATATTTTTTCATTCTGTGAATGGCTTTTTGAACAAGTCAGTGTCCACTTGAGATGCGCATAAAAATCTGCGGAATAAATGAAGACGCCAGGCGTCGCGGCGCTATCAAAAATTTTTTCTCCAGGGACATACCTTTTTTATCATCTCATTCGAAAGATAATTTCATTCTGAATTTTTTTTATACAATTTTGATCCATTTCTAACCGTTAGCGACCTGCAGCGTGTTTCATGTTGATTCTATCCCATTTATTTCGTTCTGTATTGTGATAGTATGCCTTTATTTGAAGACATAGATGTGATTTTGTGATTTGAATTCAAGAAGGCCAGTTTTCTAGTCAATGTGCCCCTTCAAATAAGATGAAATATGTGGCTACAGCAAGATGGGGCTTCATGCCACAACGCTGTCCTTGTCAAGAGATATTTAGATCAAAAATTCGAAAATAAATGGATTGAAACCAATGGACTCATCAGATGTCGCCAGACCTAACACTCATGTATTACTTTCTGAGGGGTCCCCTTAAATATATGGTATACCAAACTGATTATAATAACTTGGACTATTTGAAATTGAAGATAAGAAACGCATGTGCCCAAGTAGACCCTTATATTTTGACCAAAGTAACTAATGAAATAGGGGAATGATATAACCTCGGATATAACTTATGTATGGATGGATCATAATGGCCGGTATATAGAACATATGATACGAAATGTTTCGTTTGTTATTAAATTAAATGTTTATTGATATAAGATATAATATTTAATGAATAAAATTTAAAAAAAATAGTTTGTTACAGAGCCTCCGTCAGTTTACAAAATCAAATCTAGGTCATCTAGCCATTATGATCCATACACAAGTTAAATCATCTCCCTATTTCATAATAAATCACTTTGGTCAAAATATAAGGGTCCATTCATTTTCGAATTCTTAATCTCAATATTTCTTCACAATAGCAGCGTTGTGACATGGAGCCCCACCTTGCTGTATCCACATATTCAATCTTATTTGAAGAGGCAGATTGTTAAGAAAACTAGCCTTCTTGAATTCAAGGCACGAAATCATATCTATACCTCGAAATCAAGGCATACTACCACAAGACAAAAAAAAATGAACGGAATAAATCAGCATAAAACACGCTGCAGATCGCTGACGGTTAGAAATGGACAGAAATTGTATTCGAAAAAAAAGTTCAGAATGACATTATCTTTCAAATGACATGATAAAAATGGTATGTCCCTGGAGAAGAAATTTTTGATAGCGCCGCGACGCCTGGCGTCTTAATCTATTCCGCAGGTTTTTATGCGCATCTCAAGTCGACATTGACTGGTTCAAAACGCCATTCACAGAATCAAAAAATATTCGGACGTTTTCGAGGAAATTGGGGTTACCAAGATAAATGAATCACCCTTTACATATATTTTAACCGGATATTTCTGAGGTCAAAAGAAACACTTTTTGTCCTTATCATTTCTTTCGATTCGGCTCTGTTGAAAAGATACAGTCTATTGAAAATCCATGAAAAAATTTTATTTTCGGATATATCTCGTGAATGATTTCATTGAATGAAATGATTTTCAAAATATTGGTTCCCATGTAGCAAATCTTTTACGAATACTTAATTTAACTCACATGTTTTTTTTATGAACAATACACAGGGTGATTCTTTGGCTTGTCCATATATTCAAACCATAGATTGTTGAGGTCATGAGAAATACTATTTTCGTATAGCATTTTTTCTGATAAAGCCATCAGATAAAGCCATCTTAAACTTTCATAATGAGCTCTGCCACTCCTGGAAATATGACACTGAAATTTTTCCGAGCATTGAATCTACCAGCTGAACCTGTGAATGTAGCAGAAAATTCGTTTCCCGGATCTCCCGAACAAAATAACATTCAGCCAAAGTGACCAATTTCTTTAATTTCCCTGATATAAATTTTTTCAAATCATTAATTACTCGAAGAGTGAGCTTTTCACGATGACTACTTTTATTTTCCAAAATGGCCAAATATTCATAAAATGGCATTCAACTCACTTCCACGGGTCGGGATCATAAAATTTCTGCTATAATTATGGAATGAAATGTTATATATTGGTCATTCCTTAACATATAAAACTCAGTCGGCCATATTGTTGGTTACACCATTTATAACTCAAGATTGGATGAAGTGTTTGTTATGATAGTTTTTTTTTTGGATTTTTCCAAGGGGGGTTGACATATAATACATTAAAACGATAAAAATTTTGATGAAATGGAAAAAAAGTGGGAAATTATTCTCCTTCTTGCGAATAACTCCAGTAGATGTCGCTGAGGGTGATAGCGTTTTCGTGTAAGTATCAAATTTGATATGAATTCGGTGATCTACATTTAATAATAATATTAACGCATCTAGGTCCATGTTTTATCACACCTTTCTTTCTTGTGAATTTTATAACGAAAAAACTAAAAATGTGGTTCGTCATAAGGTACAACAATGAGACATATTTTAAATAATAATAAGATACCGTCTGTAATTTCGTCTGTCTCGTTTTCAAAAATTTTGTTATAAATCACATTGATAAGATCATCTTTTTCATCATTTCAACTGTTATTCGAACATAATTTTTAGACTTAGTTAGACACCATATTGATGTCTTATAAGCCTCAACAGTTCAACTAATAATTTCAAATCTATACAAATAAATATATAACATTCACATGCTCAACGGTCGGTTCGATGAAACTTTGATAACACCGTCAAATTAATTGGATCCATCGCGATTCGTTGACATTACAAAACGGGGGATTCGATTGGTTCGAAGTTACGTGAGGTTTTTCTTTCATACAATCAAAGTTTTGTGAAACCCACCCTAATTATTCGGGAAACGGGTTGTCATCACCTTACATCATAAAAACAACTCGAACTCGGTAAATCTCAGGGGTTAATCCGTTTAATCTATCATTTCTTTGTCAGGAAGGTTTGATTGTATACAGTCTAGACAGAAGAGATGTCAACGGTGAGATGAATTATTGTCCGTAGAGGTTTTATATCGACGTCACCGTTCTTTTTTTTTACGCTCTGCAAGCTGATTCATCTGAAGTAATTCCGAACGAGAATATAAGAATCGCCCTGATGGAATTATAGTAATCTGTTCTAATTAATCCCCAAGGAAAAATCTGTCTTCATCAGTCACCTTGTGAGCTTTCGACCGATGCATTTTTCTTGTCCACGTTGTTTTTATTGGAAAACCAACATTCTTTTATTTCGATTAATTCGGCACGAGAATTCAAGCTTTTTAATTTTTGTTCATCCCAAGGAATGAAGATACAACATAATTTGTATTTAATCGCATCAAACATTTATTTCATATGTATATTTAGTTTGACTCGTTTCCTTTTCGAATTGTATTCAGATTATGGAAATAAATGGTGTTATTATTATTATTATTATTAAACGGAATTTCCACAGAGCACGACATAGTTTTTTCATCATTTTTGAATGACCTCATAGTAACAAATTGCAGCAATTTACTACGAATCATACAAGTATGATGAAAGCCTTGATCAGCAAATATTTTTCCTATATACAGGGTGTTTCCTTAACATGCGGCAAAAATTCAGGGGGCTGTTCCTTGGACTATTCTAAGAATATTTTGTCCTTTGATGATTTTTGAAAAACCTCTTTGTTTCGAAGATACAGGGCAAACAAAATTTTAGATAATAACATTTTATTATGAAATATTACATGAAAATTTAACTTAACCTACAAAAACTGTTGAAAATGACCACCTCCAGCCAGCATACAAGCATCCAATCTTCTCCTCATTGACTGCCGAACCCTTTCAAAAACACCAGGATCATTTCTTATTAAGTTACACCCAGCAATGATCCGATTTCGCAAGTCTTCCACATTTTCTACTGGAGTGGTATAAACTAATGATTTTAGATGGCCCCATAGGAACTGGCCGTTTTTTATAGTTGTCAAACACATTTGAAAATAAATTGTACCTACTTAGTAAACACAGTGCGGTACGCATTTTTATTTATACTATTATCAATTTTAAAAATATGAAAAATGTTGTTCGCCCTGTATCTTCGAAACAAAGAGGTTTTTTCAAAAACATCAAAGGACAAAATATTCTTAGAATAGTCCAAGTAACAGCTCCCTGAATTTTTGCCGCATGTTTAGGAAACACCCTGTATACCGACAACTGTAATCTCAACACAAGTTTGAATTCAAGTTCAGCTACAAGTTCAACTTCACTATGTACTTCGAAATAAATACCTGAAAACACCACCGTGTGTTTAATTCTCATTGTGGTGGATTTACGACCCTCTAAAATTAAACCAACCCTGAATTTAGTAGCCTTACAAAACTACTGAGTTCTGCACTGCTTCTTCATTGGATATACGACCCAGTGGAGAAAGCAGAAACATCTTTCGAGTTAATCTTATTTCAAAAGATACAATTTGAAACAAGTCGATTCATTTCATATCAAGACGAAAGAATTGAAAAAAAATATAAGAAACTAGACTCTTGATTATTTGGTGATATTTTTGTAGAAATATCGTGAATATAAACCCTTAACTGGTATGGTAGGGTAAAAATTGACCCTACTAAAATCATTTCGCACCGTAGCCAGATACGGAGTGATTCTGGTTTCTTCTCCTTTCAGCTATTCTCCTATTGTATTTATGTGACTAATATGCGATACAATTTTTTTCGTTAGCGTCTGTCATAAAACCTTGAAATCGGGCTTAGGGTCAATTTTGTCCTTTCAAACCATTAACGTCAAAAAGTCAGTGCAACCAGTCGAAGGTTTTATTGGACTCTAAAAGCTCAGTGTTTTTATGTTCATGAAACGGTAATAAACATTTCAATTCATGTGCTGTAAAAAAATTGTTTGCAACAACTAATGTTCGGTCATCAGGAATTGTGATCGATATGAAAATATAATGAAACAGTACCATATAAAACATGTTTGTTAGAATTTTCTGGATCCGGTTTTACATATTTTACTAGTACATATATACTTTCGAAGGAACTCATATAAAAGCGTTATTCAAGTTGAAATTCATTATTTTCGTAGTTGTTTTTTCTCCAAGATATAAATTAGTATTTCGCTTTTGTTCTATATGTTTGAAAAACAATAAATTTGTTTTCAGTGTATTGTTCAATTATCGGAGAAAATTTCTTGAAACGAAAAAACTAAATTCTCCCCGAATTGATAGAAAAAATACACAGAGTCAAAATTGACCCTACCATACCTACCCTGAAAGTAAATATAAAGCATCATACTTGTTAAGGCTTAACATGTTGTTGAATATAATATTTCTACTCATATTCAGAAAAGTTAAAATTGAGAACCGCCATACTAAATGAAAAAATTTTACTTTTATTTTTATATTTTGTATACCTGCTTTTTGCCACGTTAAACATCAGGCACTTGTTGATATATTTGGTTCGGAAAATGTATTATCTTCGTTCTCAGACAGACGAATTTCAGCACCATATGAATGAAAAAATTTTTTTTTGGAAAGTATATTTCGGTATTTCATATTTTTGGGAAGCTTTCCTGTGAATATTTAAAAGCTTCGTCAACTGAAGAAAAAATAACTGAGTAACTGAGAAAAAATATTTTTTTTGCCACTCTGTCGCTAGTATTCCTTTGGCATCTCCTTGAGAAAAATATAAAATAATTATCTAAGATCTCTGCTGCCGAATAATTTGCAAACATCATTGTTTCATGACATATCTTATTTCCAATATCCCAAGTATCCACAAAAAATTCATATCGAAAAAGTGCAACGGGTCCTGAGTCACCCGAATGAACCAGTATAAATAAAGTACAGGTTTCTTGAATTCAGGAAAGCTCCTAAGGAAATATCTATTGAAATATTATCTGGCAGTTTTTTGCATTTTCCTGAAAGTTTTCAGGAGTTTTTTCCTAGTCTCCGAAAAAAAAAATTGAGAATAGACAGGCCCACTCGTTAAACTTAAGCACTTATTTGTCAGTGGTCAAATCTTTATGAAAAAATGTTGATTAATGAATTTGGAATGACTAGAAATAAATGAAATGTATGGTATATCGGTTCATTACTTGTCGAAGTTTCGCCCACACATATGGGACATTCTTCAGATCATCATCATCATCATCATCAACCAGCCCTTAGAAAGTCCACTGCTGGACATAGGCCTCCCTCATGGCCCTCCACCTGCTTCAGATAATAGTTATCATAAGTAAAAAAATTTGGTGTAAATCATAATGCTGAAAACCACAATATAAATAAGACAATGGGACATGAGAACATTTTTCACGAACATTCTTGTATTTCTGATGACGAGGGTACAAAAAATAGTAACAATATAGTGGTATGAAGTGTTCAATCTTTATTGAAGATATGACCCTAATGTTTGTTAAAAATGTTCTCATGTCTCATTGTCTTATTTATATTCTGTTTTTCAGCCAAGTAATAAACCAATATACCATAAATTTTATTCAATTCTGGTCATTCCTAACGATAATTTTTCATTTATTATACCGTGTATAAAAAAAGGTAACTTACATTAAGGAAAATTTCCGCCTCACAATAATCAAAAGGAAAGCACTTCGAACTCCAAAACGTTACGTTTCGGAGTCTTAATCACACTCCTTCCTCAGACAATTTCTTTATTTCGTTTAGCTTCGTACAATTGTCGGAATATTTTATTTAGACTCCGAAACGTTACGATTCAGAATTTTAAGTGTTTTCTCTGTTTTCATTGTAGGACAACAATTTTTTATGAAGATTTGGCTCCTGACAAATTAATGCCAAAATTTTACGCACTCGTCTTTCTTCTATTATTGAAAAATTTTCTGTATCTCAGAAAAAAAACCTTAATAAATCTTCCAGCCTAATCCTGAGAGAATGTCGATTGTCGAACAAAATAATGATCTAAATTTTCAGATTTCGAATAAGTGAGGTCTCCCAGGAACGACTAATAAATACTCGATTTTGGGAGACCTTAATAACATCAAAACTGCTCGTCACTAGAAACGTTAATAGTGAAATTTGGCATCAACTTTCACTTCTAATAATTTCTAAAATACTGAACGCATTTTAAATTGCAGCCCAGATTTCAAAAGCTCTTTTCATCGACTATCGAATCATTTCTCCTTTAAGATTGGTCAGGATCAAGGATACAGGGTGAAACGTTACCTACCTGAAACAACAAGAAGCACTGCTGGAAGACTTCCCTGAATGCCTTAAAGCCTCCATTTGTAAAACTTTTCCAAAATCAGTCAGTTCAAAACAAAAATGCAAATATTTTTTTTTTTGCTGAAACTCCTGTAGTTATTGGCTAAACCTCAAAAACGTCCCGAGGTATGGTTGCTATTTATAAAATGACAGCATGAAATAAGAGCAACGTGGTCTTCGGAAAGAATGGCGGGTTGGAGAATTTTTGTTAAAACTGCACAAGATTTTGTTTCACCCTGTATCTTTGATCCTGATCAATCTTGAAGGAGCTGTAAGAAATGATTCGATAATCGATGAAAAGAACTTTTATAATCTGGGCTGCAATTCTACATGCGTTCAGTTTTTCAGAAACTATGAGAAATGAAAGTTGATACCAAATTTCACTATTAACGTTTCGAGTGACGAGTACTTTATATTCAAATGATCTATCGTGCGTTATATAGAGTACTTAGTCAAACCAGCTCTAGAGTTCACGAAGATTACTTTCTCGAAGCAGATCTGGTTGAAATAACTTTGAACGAGTCAATATAACTTTTCATATCAACAACATCTCATGCTGTTTCTGTCCCAAGAGATAGGGTAAGGGCACCGGTTGTGGCCATCATTCCAGTTGTGGCCACTCGAGATCATTTTCTTGAATAAAACGTAGTACATTCGAATTAGCCATTGAAATTTGCCTGCGATTAAGAAACACAGGGTGTGTTTCCAATGTTTTTTTTATTCAAATATATGCGTTACAAATAGTGAATGTTTTATATCATTCTTGTATCAAGTTCTTCTACATTTTTTATGAAAAATTGAAAATTTCTGATTCTAACTAAATAATATAGTGCTGGCCACAACTGGATCACAAAAAAGTACGATTCGCTACTTGTGGCCACTCAGTGGTCAGAAACGGAGCGTACAAACCCAGTTGTGGCCACTAGATAGTAAAGGATAGATAATACTGCATCCTATGTAACAAACAAAGATGAAAAACTTAATAATATCGTCCGATAAATGAATTGGAGTATCTGGAAGTGAATGAAAATGATAAGCTTCATAAAAAGGCTTAATAATAAAACACAAAGTTGTTATATTGACGAAATGGATAAGACTGAAAACTGGAGAAATTCGAGAAAGACTAGAAAGAAGATATATTGTAATATCATTGTAAGGATGGGGCTATGAATATAACGAGCTGGAGTCGAGCAAGTCTGCTAACATTTTTCCGAAATTAATCTTTATGATAAAATACTTTGTACCCTACAAGAAAAAAATATCAATGATCACCAATCCTAATTTGAATGTGATTAATCTCAATTTTAAGTTGAAAGGGTAAACATAGTTCTGTGCAATCTCCAGAAGTGGAAAACTGAAAATAGCATGAATCTTCAGACCTTCTGTGGTATTAGAAAAAAGATCATCACGAAAATTGAAGAACATAGGACTGCTGATGATCGCGGACCATGTATTTTTTTAGAAACCTAAATATTTCGATGAATTTTTTTATTTAAGTATGAGAAAGATTATTATTTTTTCATTATTTGTATCTATATTTTCATAAAATTCTAATATATTTTTTGTTATTTATGAGAAGGTTTGTTGAATTTCGATAAAAGTGAGTATCAAACTGTGCAAGTTTAACAAAACCGTGACTGGCCACAAATGGAAAATTGTGTGGCTACAACTGGTGGAAAATGTGGCCACAACTGGATAAATTGCACTCGCTCTAGTTTTCATTTTTTAATTATTTTATTCGCCATGAAGACAATTTTTGCTTGGCAACCCACTAATCACAATATTCATACGAAGCGTTTTCATATTTTTAATTGTGAAGCTGTGCATGAATAGTGAAATGATCACAATGTGAAGTTGGAAAATGTCTTCAAGTAACCACAACCGGTGCATTTACCCTATTTACTTCTCGTAATCTTTGATAGAAACTCGTCGTGAGCAGCTTATCCCGCTGTAATATTTCCTGGCTAACGAAGCACTGCAAACATCTCATTGAACCGAAAGAGGATATATGCATACATGGCTCATCCCAAAAAGATAATATCCTAAATCTGGGTTGTTACAACGAGTCAGCTAGAAAGTCGATTAGTTCTCGTGGTCTGCTATGGAGACACATCGCATTTTGAAGGATATTTCTCGATGCAGGAACACAGGCCAATCCCAATTGTCATTCTGCGTTGACCGAAAAACCTGATTGTCAGATGAAACTCCAGCGGACTCGGAACTAGGTCATCTGGTCCGTTTTCTGTGTTGCAAATGATGTATCGATCTCGGTTTGAATCCAGAGATGAAGGGAAGTCATGGTTAAGAAAGCCCGGATTTACTTACTACTGAAAAAGTTAGGAGTGGGAATTAATGGAATAGAATGGAATTCAAAATATCTTCAATTGTAGTTTCTGCAAGCCAGCGAAATGAAAATAGCCTCACGAATATTAAAAATTAGAGTTCATTATTAAAATCTGCCTAAGCATACGGCTCCATCAATGAAATTAGAATTTGATGTTTATTTCGAAAAGAAATATATTCGTGGTATGAAAAGAGGCTTCCGGGCTTATTGGCCGTGGTCCATTAGGAATAATTTCACCTAACGTTTCGCCTACAACTTCGGTAGGCATCTTCAGAGGATTCTCGGTCTAGGGTTGTACCTCGAACGCTGAATTTCTGACACTGGCGCGTTCGAACCGGAAACGTCATCTGCGCGCCGGTTTGTGGCGGGAAAAAGTGGTGCGTCTACGTGCGCGATGCTGATTGGCCCATCGCTCCCGCTTCGTGTCGGCTTGATCTTTGTTTTTTCTAAGGTCGGTAACCAGGCGCTATGCAAGAAAGGAGTCTCTTCTTTTCTATTTTTGTTATTTTTGTGTTTATAAATTTCAATGGCTTCCATGTTCAGCGCTTTTGAGAAATCTTTGTTGTGTCCATCTATTAGCGCATGTTCTGCTAGTGCGGATTTTTCTGTCTGATTCAGTCGACAGCACCGTTCGTGTTCCTTAATTCTAGTGTTAATACTTCGCTTTGTTGTGCCAATATAGACTTTGCCGCAGTCACAAGGTATTCTGTAAATACCAGCTTGTGAAAGTGGGTCAACTTTGTCTTTGGTTGTTTTGATCATTTGCCGAAGTTTTTGTGTCGGCTTATAAACGGTCTCGATGTTGTGCCTTTTCAGTATTTTTCCAATTCTATCTGTGACCTTGGGGATGTATGGTAAGATGGCTCTCCCGTTAGGTGTGATTTGTGAAGTGTTATCATCACGGGTGGAAGTTTTTGTTCTTATTGCCCTCTGAATTTCTTTGGTATTATAACCATTGGCGATGAATGCATTCTGTAAATGTTCAAGTTCATCCTATAGAAATTCCGGCTCGCATAATCGTCGGGCTCTTTCTACGAATGTTTTGAAGAGCCCGACGATTATGCGAGCCGGAATTTCTGGAGGATGAACTTGAACATTTACAGAATGCATTCATCGCCAATGGCCTTAATACCAAAGAAATTCAGAGGGCAATAAGAACAAAAACTTCCACCCGTGATGATAACACATCACAAATTACACCTAACGGAAGAGCCATCTTACCATACATATATATCATACATCATACATCGGCCTCAGATTCTTTCAGATATCATGAAAAATAAGGATGTATTTGAAATTATTCAGTATTTAGTAGGCTGAATCACAGAATAATATGTCTCTACTCATGCTGTCATTATTATTTTGCCATTGAAAACTGGATTCAATTCTCCGTGGCTTGATCTCTGTTCAGAACAACTGTCAATTATTAGAATTCGAAGTCATTATTGCCGGCAATATAGGAATGTTCAAAAACTACGAGAAATATGATATGTTAAAATGTTTCATCTCAACGGTAATAATGACTTCGTATTGAAAGTTGTTCTGAACTGAGATCAAACCACGGAGAATTCAATCGTAAAATAATATGACCCCATGCGTAGAGACATTATTCTGTGATTCAGCCTACTTAATACTCAATAATTCAGATTTCAAAGATAAACTATGTTTTTCATGATATTTGAATGAATCTGAGGGCGATGTATGATGTATGATATATTCCTGAAACGAAAAATAAAGGCGACATTTCAAACTATTGTTTCCATAAGAAAAAATACAACTTTATGTTATAGCTCAGCAAGGAAAACTCTTAGGAAAAAACAAAGTACGCTACTGGATTGCTATGAGAAAAGTGCCTGTATAATGTTTTCATTACAACATCTTGGCCAAAGTTCAAATCGCCCAAATTTCAATTTTGGCCTATAACTCGAAAACAAAAGAAGATAGAGGAATGCAGTTGATGGCATTATCAGTTTCTCTAAAAAAGACCACCGCTACGTGTCATTCATTTTCCTCTATCTCAAACGGTTAAAAAGTTGTCGTTCATGTATCACCAATTTTGCCCACCCTGTACAGTCAAATGTGAGTGACTTGATTCCAACATAGATTTAGTTTTAGTGAGTTTTAAAATGCCGGTTCTTTCACAGCATAGTACAAGTGCCTTGGCTCAGTGTTATTTTTCATGAAATCTGAAAGAACCTGAGGGCGATGTATATGATATATTTGTGAAACGGGAAAAAAATGGAAATTTTGTAAAAAATATACTTTAACATGTTCATTTCGTTCGAGATGATCTGAAAAACATTCAAAATCGAATTGTGTTCACCTCAATATTCTACATAATATATAACAAAAAGCACAATACAACCTATACTTACACATACAATATAAGCCACAGGATCCACAATGAGGGAAACAACTTCGATTATTGATAGCCAATGAACGTTAAAACCTAAAAATCCCATAGATCCTAAATAGAAAGCTGATGTAAACACGAAACAATACTTATTTCCGTTAACAGCTGATCGCCCAATGCAGCGCCACCATCGGTAAATATTTTGTCAAAAACGCTCATGAAAGATGGTATGAACTAAACCATTTTCAGACAGGATCAATCGCTTGTTGTTGTCCATTTATGTTCCGATTGTTGTGGATTTGTCAAAATTGATCATGAAACTTTTCCATATTACATATGAGGCTGATCGGCTTAGGAAATATAATATCAGATAGGGATAATCCTTGCTTTGCGATCCTGCCGTTATGCAATGGAATCCGATTGATCTCGTTAACATTGAGTCGAATGGTATGAAATAATCGAAATCATATTAGATTCAACTTAATCTTTTACAATTAGAGGTTTAATTTTGAAATCTCCAAAACAAACGGGTGTATTTCGAGAGAAATTGATGGATATTCATGTATAATTCTCAATAGAAACGTATGCTATTATTAACATGAAGGACGATCTCAGAAAAGTTATTTTCCTTTCAAGTGCAGAAAGTTTCACTTTTCCGTACGAGATTGCTGTTGCCCAAACGACGCGGAGCGGAGTTCGGGAAAGTAATCGAGTATGGGAAAGATACTTTCTGCACAAGATAGGAACTTTATTTTTTCTACGACCCCACATTGATAATATACAGGGTGGCCATTTGAAAACGAAACAGACGAGACTGCAGACGAAATGAATTTTTTCGATAGAAATGCTCGGACAGGTCGATTTCTGTTTCGAGGGGGACAACTTAAGATGTAGGTTACAGACGCATATCGCTTCAACCCTTGCTATTACAACCCTCACCCCAATTTTTGAATAGGGAAGATGGGGTGAGTGATACCTCATTTGAAAGGTTTTTCACAAAAAAACTCTACAAGTGCCATGAAAACACCACTTTATTTTCAAATGCTTAGTCAAGAATTTTTCGGGAACTAATGCATAAAATGAAAAAACAATTACTGTGCTGAAATCAGTATAAAAATACCTTTCAAATGAGGTACCATTCACCCCTAGTCAAAAATTGGGGGTGAAGGTTGTAGTAGCAAGGGTTGAAGCGCTATGCGTCCTCAACCTACATCTTAAGTTGTCGCCCTCGAAACAGAAATCGACCTGTCCGAGCCTTTCTATCGAAAAAATTTATTTCGTCTGTAATCTCGTCTGTTTCGTTTTCAAATGGCCACCCTGTATATTTTACTTCAACCTACGAAACATTCCATGATAATCCGGAATTCACATGAATTCAATATGTCGTTACCATCGTTGAAGTTCGATGCATAGTATATTCTTAAATGAAAGTGTGCGGAAAAAAACCCCTGCTAATACTAATAATAAAATATGTAGGGGAAAGTGGGTTAAAACGCACGGTCGTAGAGAATAGTATATTCTAAAACAAGTTGCAGAATGAGCTCCTAATCCAACACGAATACGAAATTCGAAAACGAGCGACGAAGGAGCGAGTTTTCGAAAGTATGAGTGTTGGAATTGCCTTCTGCAACGAGTTTCAGACGATATTTTCTCTATTTGTAATGTTTTTTGGAAAACTTTCGAAGTTCAAATGAAAATTCAGATTAGTGATTTTTGTGTTGTATCTTGGCAGTTGGTGTCACTAACGAAATCTGACAGATTGCGAAATTTGAATTGATTTGATTCGAAAATTGAGTGGATCGGAGGTCAGTACTGACAACCACAAAACAAAAAGTAAAACTGAAAACAATGCTGTAATGAGTTTCATTACAGCACTACTTTTAGTACTGTAATGAACTCATTACGATACTGAAATAGAGAAAACCTTTTTCATGATCAATTTACACACTCACGGCTGTAGCTCCTTGTTCACCTCACGAATTCTTCAAGGTCTTCAATGGATTATGAGTCCCATCAGTGATGATATTTAAATGGATAGATAAATTCGCCTCATTCATTGAAAGATTCCAATCATCGAAAATAAATTCACCGAGCTGACGACGAGAAGGAGAAATTCCTGGGCAGAATATGTTCAAATATTTATTGAAAAATAATTTTCCGAAATCATGAAAGTATGGAACATGTGAAATGTGCAGTAGGAGGGTTGTCTATATATAACTGGACGAACTAAATTGCCACGTTTAACAAGGTATGTCGATAACAGTTACGTTCAATATATGTGCAAAAATTGGGACAAAATTTCATATCAGGATAAGCGCAACATGTTAACACGTTGATATAGGGTTGCTGTTACCTGTTTGCGAAACATTTGGTTCTAGCAGAGGTTTGTGCGTTTTAATTTAAACGCTTTTGGAAATGAGCGACACAGATCAAGACCAGTTAGCGACCCCCCTCTATTACAAAAACGAACGGTTATTTCCCCCAATTCTGAGTTTGCTCTTTTATCAGGAGGTTTGACGAATGATTGCAATTTTGAATTCATCTATAAAACGTTTTCGGTGTGCCTTCATAAAGGCAGTAATTCTTTTTTTCAATCAGTGTTGTATTCATTTCCTGAAAGAGTAATTTTATTGAATAACGTGGTATGGTTACCAAAAAAATCCTGTGCGGTTTGAGTTTGTTCAGCTTCATAATACCCTGCGCAAAAAAATTAGCGCATATGGAAATCTCAATTTCATTCTACGACTGAAGGTGTTCTCAATGATAATAATTTTTATAAGAATTATTCATTCATATGTTATCCACGTTTAACGTTCTTCTTCAAAACAGATGATATTATCAGATTTTGAATGTATTGGCTCCATTCTTACATCAGTTGTTCTCTATCAATTCTAGTGATCAAAAGTTTCTTTCTCGTTTGATTTTCTACACTCGATCGCTATTCAATGCGAAACACGCAATTCAACCCAAGAGGAATATGCCAAGCGATAGTTTTGCGAGAAGAAGGGTGGACATGCACAAGAATTGCAGAAAGGTTTGGAGTTTCCCATACAAGTGTGTCCAGAATGTTGCAGCGATTCAGGGAGACAGATATGAACGTTACTTGACAGTTTCTTCGTTGAGACAACGGTTTGCAATCGCTCGCCTCCTTCAGAATCAGCTTGAGCAAACTCGTGAGGTGCAAATTAGCACTCACACAAAAAGAAATTGCCTCAGAGAATATGATTCAAGACCTCGTGTCGCGAAAAGAGGCCTAGCTCTTACCCCAGCCCATCGAAGGCCGCGTTTGGATTTTGCGAGAGAGCAAATCCATTGGGAAGAGGCCGATTGGGAAAGAGTTCTCTTCACAGATTAGTCTAAGTTCTGTCCCTACCATTGTGATCGACGTTCCTTTATATAGAGACGTCCACATGAAAAATATGCTCAGTGCAATTTTCTGAATGCTACTGGTTTCGGGGGAGGATCGATTATAGTATAGAGTGGAATATCTTTGACTGCTCGGACAGACCTAGTGGTCTTGATAATGGAGCTACGAATGCTGAAAAGTATATAAGGAACATTTTTGGAGAGCATGTAGTGCCACTTGCCCCATACATTGGTGAAAATTTCATTTTTATGGACGATAATGCCAGACCCCATCGTGCGCGCATCGTTCAGGAGTACCTTGAAGAGGTTGAAGTCTCTCGAATGGATTGGCCACCAAGAAGTCCAGATCTCAATCCGATTGAGCAGGTTTGGGACAACCTCAATAAAAGGCTGAAAATTCCAGAAAATCATCTAGCTACTCTTGATGACTTTAGGAATACAACTCGGAGGAATCTGGAAAGGATTAGATCAGAATATTTTAAGATCACTCATTTTGAGTATGGACTGTCGTTGCCGAACTGTAATTAATGCAAGCAAGGGAAATGAAAAGTATTAAATCACTTATCAGCATTTCAGTATTTTGAATATTGGTCATTTTTCTCCTTTCATAAAAAATTCGGTGGAATCCTGAATTTTTACCGTTTAATGTGTCTTGTTCTGTTCAAAACCTTTCCGAAAGAACATAAAATATAAGTCATGAAGTCAATCTAGGAGAGATGATATCCTTTCATAAGAGTCCTGTAATGGTCTTAAACATCTGGAATTCCGAAAAATCATCACTAGGATGGTCGTACCTGGTTCGAAAAAACCTTCACGATCAGAGAGCAAGGCTGAGAATTTGAATTTGGATATGGAAGGAAATCGAGGAAGTGATTACGTTCCGAAATTAGCCACTTAACATGATGTTGAGATTTTCTTAGAAACACACATGGCAACAGTTTAACTTCTTCGGGAGGGAGGACAATTGAAAGTTATGTACTCATTTGGATATCTATTGAAATATTGTCTGGGAGGTCTCTGCATTTTCCTGAAAACTTAATTTGAGTTTTCTCTCTCAGTCTTGTTTCAGAAACTGGGAGAGAAAACCCAAACTAAGTTTTCATTCATTTTTCACTTAGTTTCAGCTTTTTTGGTTATGAATTTTTCTATGTTTAACAATTCAAAAGGGGCAAATTGATCAGGTTTTATTATTTCCTTCAAACATTGTGACATTTCTACACAAAAAACCACAGCAATAGAAAGATACATCAAACATAGGCCTAAACATAACAACGGTATTGTCTCACGTCGCCAAGAATCGCTAACAAAAAAATTCTTGCGAGTGAAAGATAAAATCGGACGAATTCTGGAAAAACATAACATTAAGGCAATATTCAAACCGTCGAAGAAGATCAAAAACCATATCAACTCCCCAAGGGCAGAAGGGACCTACTCACGATCATAAATAATTTGATAGTAACCATAGCACAACAAAAGTCATCTGCTATGTTGATTATTTCTATTAGAAATGTTGTTAAACGAACACTAGAAATTGATAATGTTGTGGTAGCTTTCACAAATTTTTATTTTTTAGTTTCATTTGTCATTAAAATACCTTTTGTATATTTATGTACGAATTCCGTTTGAATTTTATTTCCCTTGTTTGTTTTCCTTTAACTTATAATTAGGTAGGTAGACCTAGTACTTTGTTTTGTCAATATTCAAAGATTACGAAAAAAGGTAGGTAATTATTTATGTCGTCTCAATTGTATTTTTTTATATAATGTGTGTAGCAGAAAGCACTGCTGGCTGATATTAAGGATGTAGGGGCCTGCAAATATCTTGAACAGTTGAACACAATCCCGTGGTATAGTTACCACGCCGCTGCCTCCAATCAATATCCCGTTTTCGTGGTACTCGTTCTGAGCATTATTTGTTCCCAGAGGCACAACTCCGCGAATTCCTATTCCCCCTGCGTATCTTCTCTCATCTAATTCATGTGGAAATTCTGAGTGGAAATCAATATCGATTTGTTGTATCGTAACTCATAATATTCCTCCGTGACCCGTGACACAGCCGCGTTGATATTCAATAATTAACTCAGTGATCGTGTCGAAAGTTTTCCGGAGAAGATATCGAAGTTCTTGGATCGCTCGAGTTCCAATCTGAGGCCGAAACTATTTTCACGCTTACGGCAATAAAAAGTTTCAAGAAGTCTGGAGCTCCTCAGTGAGTTTATGAAAGGAGACTTATAAATAGGTTGGAGCTGGAATTCGATTAACTTTTGGCAATCAATGCTGAGTATTTCATTGTGTGATGAACCAAAGTTGATGATTAATTTTTAAGATGGTGATTTGAGATGAAAATTTTTGATCTGATCAATTTGGCTCATCTGTCTGGAAAAAAAAACAGAGAGGATATAATTTGACGAACCAATTATAAATTTGTATTGTCGGTCAGTTAGCCTAACAATGATAGGTTGAAAACGTTTGTGAATCGTCAATTTCATGATCTTGATTTTCACTAACGCACATTTGAATGATGAAGGCCTTCATTGAATCAAATAGATTCCACTCAAACTTATTTTTCACAATTACAATATGACAAAACTGAGATCCATTGGGTACTGTTCATTATATATACACTGCGTAAAAAAATTAACGCAAATTCTGAAAATCTCAATTTAATGAAAGTCAACTATACATTGACTTTATAACTTATCTCTTATGTTCTCTCAGGAAAGTTTTGAACGAAACAAGACACATTAAATGAAAGAAAAATTCAGGATTTCACCGAATCACATGTGAAAGAAAAGAAATGAAAAATTTTCAAGATACTGAAATGCTGATATGTGCTTCAATAGTTCGTATTTCCACCCCTTGCGTTGATTACAGCTCGGCAACGACAGTTCATACTCAAAATGAGTGGTCTTAAAATGTTCTGATTCAATCCTTTCAGATTTCTCCGTGTTGGATACCTAAGTCATTAAGATTAGCTGGATGATTTTCTGAACTTCTCAGCTTTCCATTGAGGTTGTCCCAAACCGGCTAAATCGCATTGAGATCTGGACTTCTAGCTAGCCATTCCATTTGAGAGACTTCAACCTCTTCAAGGTACTTATGAACGATGCTCGTACGAAGGGGTCTGTCATTATCGTCCATAAAAATGAAATTTTCACCAATGTATGTATGGCACTACATGCTCTTCAAGAATGTCTATTATAAACTTATCAGCATTCATAGCTCCATTATCAAAGACCACTAGGTCTGTGCGAGTAGTCAGAGACATTCCACTCCATACCATAATCGATCCCAATAGATATGCTCTCTCGCAAAATCCAAACGCGCCCTTCGATGGGCAGGGGTAAGAGCTGGGCCACTTCCCGCGATACGTGGCCTTATATCATATTCTCTGAGGCCATTTCATATTGTCTGAGTGCTAATTTGCACCACATGAGTTTGCACAGGCTGATTTTGAATGAGGCGAGCGGTTGCAAACCGTTGTCTCAACAGAGAAACTCTCAGGTGACTTTCTTGAATGGCAGTTGTTACCTGTGGTCTATTGATCACTAGAATTGATCGAGAAAAACTGATTTTAGAATAGAGCCAAAACATTCAAAATGTGATAATATCATCTTGTTTTATTCCTGTTGCGAAAAAACATGTATTGAAGAAAAACGTTGAAAGTGGATAACATATGCATGCATAATTCTGATAAAAATGGTAATCATTGAAAACACTTTCAGTTGTAAATAAATTTGGGATTTCCATAATGTGCGTTAATTTTTTTGAGCAGTGTCCAGATAATTAAAGAAAATTATATATCAATATTTCAGATAAAATCGTCATCTACAACGATCACTAGGGTAAAAATTGAAGAACAATGTCGGAAAATTGAAGACACGGAACTGTTCCTACTAGTTGAAATTGAAATTCAGTCTGTAGGGTTGTGCATAAGTGCCCTTCGTGATGAGTTTTACGTGTAGGACATTGGTATTTCTATTTTAGTTTCCCCGATTTGCCCTTATTAAGTTCGTGTTTCACACCACCAATTGTTCAGGGGAGGAAAGCTTCCCTTGCTTGAAGACTGTGAAGAACGACTTTGAGTCAAGAAAAAGAGCTTTAGCTCTGAGGTGCAGAGTCAGCTAATGAACAAAATTTCGGACGACAATATTATAAATGATTTTGAGTATACGAAGTCCCACAAGAAAGTATTGTAAGGTTTCATGATTTGACCTACATAATACTAATGAACAATTAAAAAAAGATGTCTTCATTGCATTGTTTTCGAAATGCGAGTGTAATAAAGAAATATTCATCAACGTTCGCGAAATGTATATTTGTCATATAAGATTATCCTTCTTCAAAAGAAGTACATGAGATATTTTTCCTTAAAATTGTGTTTTTTGATAATTCTCTGCTGTAAAAATGAAAAGTTGATGTTACAAGATTGATGCAGGACAAATCATGAAGTTAGAATTTTATTGATGAAAAATTTACATGATTGGGTGCTAAGGGCTAAGATATCAAAATTTAGAGGTGTGCAAATCTGTAAATCCGCCACTGCATATCTCGTGCAAAAACAGCATCAAAAAATCCATAATATTCATGTGATAAATCACCAACCTCAAAATATTTTACTTACGACTACCCAATCAAAAAAGAAAATTTATAGGTTATATCAAGATGATCTTAACACAATTCAAATCACAAGTTCCCCAACTGAATCAACCAGAACTAACTATACAGGGAGTTTCAGAATGAGGTTCCGTAAATTCGGCATCTCAATCTTCAGATGATTTCATGATATAAAGTTCCTATGAACAATTATTGGTCTCTGATGAGTTATCATCATCATATCAAATAGTTCTCGTTGAAAAATAGGCAAGCGCTGAACTGACTTTTTTTTTATTTCGAAGGTCTGAACAATTTCCGGGATAATATACGTGGCACAAAACAGCACAACTGAAGCACGAATTCTCCTTTTCATTCGTTACACGAAGGAACAGAAGTGCTTGGCTATCTGTTTTTGTTCAATTTCGATTTCTCAATAAATCAGACGGACTTTTAGAAGAAAGAACCACTGACTACCTTTTTCTCAGTTCGCTTGATATCTTTTCCTTTCATGATGAAATAATACAAATTTCTCATGAATTCTCATTCGGATTAACTGTATTGAAGTGAAGTTTCATCTGAATCCGTTCCGTAGTTTTCTCGTGGAAGAGTAACAAACATCTTCAAAAACGGTCGCTTTTATTATACAGGGTGGCCGGACGATTGACGTCAAAAAAGCAAAACAGGTCCCTCATGTCATGGGGTATTCGAATCACCCCCATATATGTTATCTGATTTTTCACGGTTTCCGAGTTATGAATTTTTTTATGAAATTTGAGAATTTTCAACTTGAACATCTTCAAAATTATTTTTTTCTAAAAGTACAAGACTTTTCTGATATTTTTTTGTTGTAGATAGATCGCCAGGAATTGTACTTTTATACATAAAATAACCAGCATCGAAACTTTGATAAAAATTATGAAAATGTTGGTTTCAAGTGAGAAAGTTACGTATTTTGGATCATGATCTAAATTTTCAAATTTAAATTAAAAATGTAAACAGGTTACTTCATGGTTTTTTAGTAGGCCCAAAAACTGCGCTCAACGCTCAGCTTTCAGAATCTTTAATAAAAAATGGTACTCAACGGTCTACTTTTGCTAGAATTAGCCTTCAAAGTCAACGAGGTGGAAAAAATCAAAGAACTAGACGTTTACTCAAAAATTATTTTTTGCCGTTTTTAGATTTTTCTGATCAAGCTATGATAGAAAATGCTGAAAATCAATGAAAATTTGCTTTATAAGAAAAGTTTTAGATAAGAAAAAGAAAAAGGTATGGCAATAAATCACACATGTAGATAAAAAGAAATTTATTTATAAAATTTACAATAGGTTTTCAAAGTGGCTACCTCGAGCCTCAATACACATTCTACACCTTCGCAAAAAATTTTCTTTCAGTCGCATAAAACCTATTGTAAATTTTATAAATAAATTTCTTTTTATTTACATGATGTGTGATTTATTGCCATATCTTTTTCTTTTTCTTATCTAAAACTTTTCTTATAAAGCTAATTTTCATTGATTTTCAGCATTTTCTATCTTAGCTTGATCATAAAAATCTTAAGAAGGCAAAAAATATTTTTTGAGTAAACGTCTTCTTCTTTGATTTTTTCTACCTCGCTGACTTTGAAGGCTAATTCTAGCAAAAGTAGACCGTTGAGTACGATTTTTTATCAAAGATTCTGAAAGCTGAGTGTTGAGCGCAATTTTTAAGCCTACTAAAAAAGAAGAAACCTGTTTACATTTTTAATTTAAATTTGAAAATTTAGATCATGATCCAAAATACGTAACTTTCTCACTTGAGACCAACATTTTCATAATTTTTATCAGAGTTACGATGCTGGTTATTTAATGTATAAAAGTACAATTCCTGGCGATCTATCTACAACAAAAAAATATCAGAAAAGTCTTATACTTTTCGAAAAAAATAATTTTGAAGATGTTCAAGTTGAAAATTCTCAAATTTCATAAAAAAATTCATAACTCGGAAACCATGAAAAATCGGATAACATACATGGGGGTGATTCGAATACCCCATGACATGAAGGACCTGTTTTGTTTTTTTTGACGTCAATCGTCCGGCCACCCTGTATAAATATGCTGTGGGATTAGTAGGATTGTACTCCCATTCCTAACAATTATCTGGTCGAAGGACAAATAATATTTCTAGTCATAGATTCGATAATGATCATCCATCAAATATGAGAGCTCTACGAAAATTCTGCAGTGATATAGGATCACCCATCTCTTCTCGAAATGATGAAACAGAATTAACTTTTTTTCCTCTGCTCGGCTGAAATGTGTCAACTTCGTGCGATATCCTGTAGCTTTCAGTTCTGAAAATAAGATTACGTTGCGTCAAACTATATGAGAAAAAGGGATTTCCTAGAGATACGGAACCTGTTCAGGCGAACATAAAGGCGTATTCTTCTTATACCTGTGACATCAGGGATGATGCAAAAATGAGGATTCAAGGTCTTGACACTGTTGTTGCCTAAGACGAAAGTGTTAGAAGCTTTAATTCCTGATATATTTCGGTGGAGTATTTGCAGTTTTAACTTTGCACTTGAAGTGTTCTTACGTAGTTTCCCCAGACCACAGAGGAAATTTCTTCCCTTATATGTCAAACATGAGGTGCATTGTTTTCTCACAAATCGAATATAATTTCGGAAATATTCGGTAGTTGCGAGTATATTACTCAAAATACACAAACTGACAAGCTCTTTCAGGTGGGTCCACTTTATTTGATCGAAGAACAAAAAATTAATCATCTCGGAATACGATGGAAGTCTGTACAAAAGTGACGTGAATGCAAAATTCGAAACCAAGCAAAATTTTATCGAAATTCCAATAAAAATTTGAATCATAAATATGAGTGACTTTTGTATTGTTTGACGTGCCAAGTTTGACAGATTACGGAATTCGAATTAATTTGATCCGGAATTGATAGAATCGGAGGTCATTATAGAAAACCACAAAGTAAAAAATAAAACTGAAAAGAATGCTGTAATAGGTTCATCACAGCACTACTTTTGGTGCTATTATGATCTCAATACTATAAAAATGATAATAATTATTTTTCATTGGTACTTTCAGATATCACAAAGATGTCAAGATATAATTTCAGTACATATGTATACAGAGTGTACCAAGTTCGACGCCCTATTAGGCGTTTCTGGAGAACTAGACCTATTTGAAATCTGAAAATTGGTATTATATCATTGTTTGACATTATCTACTGATCTGAAATATTCTTGGAGCCTGACCACTTTCAGTTATACAGGGAGAGAAAAAAAATTTGCAGAATTTGTTTTACATAAACAATGATAAATGAATTCAGAAAAGAGGATGTCACTAGTGAGTTATTTGAGTAATTTATCTTTCATAACCAAGGTCATTGTTGATATGAAACAAATTCTATTAATTTGACGGTAAGTACGACATGAAATTAGGAAATCCCGAATAACTTAAGAATTAATAATTTTAGAAGCATTAACATGTTCGAACATTATCATAATTTTTCTTCGCACAATCCAACACAATCATAAAAATATAGGGTTCTGATTTGAAAAACGAATGTTATGGGCCAATCTTGATCCTTATTTCTGACCCAACATTTGGAACACCCTGTGACGGTTTTTTCAAAATTCTGAAAATGTACAATATCTTCACATTCTTCACCTTCAAATATGTGAAAACGGTATGTGCTCACGATATCTAGGTTAGGAATAACAAACATAATACCAAATACACTTGTCTCCCGTTTTTCCTCAGTTTATTCTTGATATTTTGGAAAGTGTTTCGACGAATATAATTTTTTCACTACAAATGTATTCAGAATTGCATACTCTATCAAATTCGGATACAAAAAAAAACAGAAACAAAAATTTTTGCAAATTTTTTTTTCCCTCCCTGTATGATTGAGAGTGGTCAGGCTCCAAGAATATTTTATATCGGTAGATAATGTCAAACAATGATATAATCCCAATTTTCAGATTTCAAATAGGTCCGGTTCTCCAGAAACGCCTAATAGACCGTCGAACTTGGCACACCCTGTATATGCATGAGCACACATATACACTTATAATAATACACTTATATTAATTCGTCGATCTTCTATTTTGCATGTTCCAGAATTTGTTTTCGTATTTTTATTCTCATAGAATTATTTTCACTTTCCTTTGCATGTATTTTTTGATTCTGAAATTTTTATTTTTCTAGAATTCATTTCATTTTGAAAACAGTTTTGACGAACAAGAATTTGAATAATAATTTCCACAGGAAATTATTCGTGTCATTCATCGAGGCGAATGAATTCCTCGCGTCAGAGTGAAATCAAATTATCGTACACATTTACAACAGATATGAAATCACCCAGACCGCGTTTGGACTGTTACTGATTCGATTCGACCCTTTGTGTACCATATGTTGTGCTCTACATCACCACCCAACCGAATGTATCGGCTCACCTATTTATTCGACATCACTTTCATCTGAGGTTTTGATTCTGCCAGTCGTCTACTAGAATATGGCCCTGTTCGAATTTACTATAGAAACTGTGATATTTCCAATTATTGTGTTTGCTCGATCTGTATATTGAAAGAATCGTAAGAATTTGAAGATTTTTGAAAATGTCGCTGCAGGAATCTCCAGGACGAAAATTGAGTATCAAACATATAATCGTCTTCTGCATGATGAACACTCTATCGATCCATAGGATGATAGTGTAGGTGATATGACTTTGAACTAAGGAGAAGTGAACATTCAGGAGAGTATGTATTGGCAGCTTTCCCATCAAACAGAGAATAGAACAACTTACTCAAAGGTTTCTGGAAAAAAAAATAAATTCAACTTAAAACATTTCATATAAAATAAATGAGGTTCTAAAATTTTTAGTGGCTTTCCAATCTATATTGTAATTAATCCATGATTTCTTCGTTAACTGCCCTGTAGATATGGGACGTTATAAGCATCTATATCCTAATAATTTTGCTGCAGTATCAAGCCATAAAGCGCACGTTTTTACTTTATTAACGATTTGAGAAGCAATAATTCTTCTTGGGATACGTATACGCAGGAGAACACGCCCCATAAATTCCTCCTTATCTTATCCCGAAAACTGCTTTACGATCTGCAACTCCCTGAATAGCGTTTTGTTGTTCAGGACTTGGGGACAGTTCAATTTCATCAGCAAATTAGATTTCGGTCCGATCTAGAGAATGTCATATTTTCTTCCTTTCTCGACATGCCTGCCAAGATGATTTGGTGTTTTAACGACTCTGTTCATCCTTCTACTCGTATTCGGAGAATATGAGAAACGCAGTAATAAAAGTTCCTCGGATTTCACCATTTCATTTGTATTTTTTTTTTATCTTCATGAGAATTTAGTGAGTGATTTGTTCTCATCAGTAGTGATTGTTCGGATGGGTTCCCTATCTGCCCATCTGAACCAGCCTTGCTGTAATATATTCGTCACAATCCATCATTTCTAAAGACTGAAGCGTCATAGCTTTCATAAATTCCATTCAATGGTGATAATCGAATGCAATTTTCCACAATACAGAATTCAGACTCATTATTACCTGAGACGATGTCTTCTATATAGACATATTCTTCAGAAGAAACATAAAGAATCCACTGTGAAAAAAATTAAATACGATGGCAGTACAGGGTGGGCATATTTCGATGTTTTAGCACTACAACTTTTAATCAGAGGAGATAGACAAAATCTGATACCCAATTCTCGATCTCTTTTTCGGAGAAACTAACTATAGTTTTATTCATTTTCGGCTACCTATAGGCTAGTTATAAGCGAAAATTGGAAAAATGGCGATATCGGAAAAAATTTATATCCCGTCAATACTGATGATAGAGCTCTGAAATTGAAACATTCTACAGGCACTTTTTTACGTAGAATCTTGTGACATGCTCTTCTTTTCTGTCTCATTTTCAATTATGAAGCTATGATCCAGAGTTATGTTTTTTTAAATGGTAACACTATATTTCTGTGACATTTTCTGAGAGCTTGATTTTTTCTGTTTTCAAAAATATATAACATCGTAAAGTTTGGATCAATATGAGTATAGAAATTGGTCAAAAACCTATTTTTATGTGAGTCTAAATACTTTCTATGGTTTCAACTGTTGAAGAGCACAGAAAAATGTAACTTCCTATAACAAGAGCATAGAAATGAAAAGCTTACTAGAAAGAAATTGTGGTAATTATATGATACTAAATTTTTCCTGCTTATCGACAATTGAAACCGAAGGAAGTATTGAGACTCAGATGAATAAAGACGCTTCAACAATTTTTATACTCATAGTGATTTTTTGAAACGTACCATACGATGTTATATATTTTTGAAATTAGAAAAAAATCAAGCTTTCAGAAAATGGCAAAGGAATCTAGTGTTCCTTTTCAAAAAAACATAACTTTACTTTGGGTCATAGCTTCGTAATTGAAAATGCTGCAGAAAGGCGAGCATGCTACTGGATTCTACGTAGAAAAGTTCTATCATCAGTATTGGCGGGGATATAAATTTTTTCCGATATCACCATTTTTCCAATTTTCGCTTAAAACTCGAAAACAAAAGAAGGTAGCCAATAGTGAATACTACTCTTGTCAGTTTCTCCGAAAAACAAATCGAGAATGGGGTATCAGATTTTGTCTTTCTCCTCTGGTTCAGAAGTTGTAGTGCTGAAACATAGAAATATGCCCTCCCTGTACAGGGTGGGCAAAATTGGTGATACATGAACTTCAACTTTTTAACCCAACGAGATAGAGAAAAATTAATGGCACGTTACGGTGGTCTTTTTTAGAGAAACTGATAATGCCATCAACTGCATTTCACTATCTTCTTTTGTTTTCGAGTTATAGGCCAAACTTGAAATTTGGGCGATTTCAACTTTGGTCATTATCTCCGTTCCTGTTTGTGCTAGGATGTTGAAATGAAAACATTATACTGGCACTTTTTTCATAGCAATTCAGTAGCGTACTTCGGTTTTTCCCAAGAGGTTTTCTTGCTGAACTATAACATAAAGTTGTGTTTTTTCTTATGGAAACAATGGTTTCAAATGGCTTAGGAAGAATCGCCATTTTTTTGCCGTTTCAGAAATATATCATACATCATACATCGCCCTCAGATTCATTCAGATATCATGGAAAATATAGTTTGTATGTGACATTTGAATTATCGAGTTTTAAGTAGGTTTAATCAAATAATAATATGTCTCTACACATGGTGTTATAGTTATTTTGCGATTGAATACTTGATTAAATTCTCTGTGGTTTGATCTCTGTTCAGAACAACTGCCAATACGAAGTTATTATTGCCTCTTAAATAAAAAATTTTAACATATCATATTTCTCGTAGTTTGTGAACATTTCCTTATTGCCGACAATAATGACTTCAAATTCAAGTAATTTGCAATTATTTTGAACAGAGATCGAAAAACGGAGAATTTAATCAAGTATTCAATGGAAAAATAATAATGACACCATACGTAGAGACATATTATTCTGTGATTAAGCCTACTTAATACTCAATGATTCAAATTTCACATACAAACCATATAATTCATGATATCTGAATGAATCTGAGGGCGATGTATGATGTATGATTTATTTCTGAAACGGGAAAAAAATGGTGATTCTTCCTAAGCTATTTGATACTATTGTTTCCATAAGAAAAAAACACAACTTTATGTTATAGCTCACCAAGGAAACCTCTTGGGAAAAAACAAAGTAAGCTACTGGATTGCTATGAAAAAAGTGCCTGTATAATGTTTTTATTTCAACATCCTAGCACAAACAGGAACGGAGATAATGACCAAAGCTCAAATCGCCCAAATTTCAATTTTGGCCTATAACTCGAAAACAAAAGAAGATAGAGGAACGCAGTTGATGGCATTATCAGTTTCTCTAAAAACGACCACCGTAACGTGCCATTCATTTTTCTCTATTTCGTTGGGTTAAAAAGTTGTAGTTCATGTATCACCAATTTTCCCCACCCTATACAATAAGATTCAGTAAAGTATAGGAAATCGGGAATCATGTCTTTCATCGGAGTCGGCACACATAACAGTGAGAGCTTCATCCCGGTAGGCCGTGTAGGAGGACAATAACAGGAAATAAAACACGATATAAATAGTCTTGTTGTTCGACGGCGATTTAGTATCAACAACCTGTTGAGAATGCGATTGTTCCCAGCGCGATGGAAGCTGAATTACGTACTGGAATAAAAAACATCAGAAAGGACCATGAAAACATTATCCAACCAAGAACATTTTGATGTGAATATTGCCAAGACGAGTTATCAGATCCATGTAGAGCTAAGCTGCTAACTCTACACTCTTCATCTTCACAAGTCCTTATTTCGCAAACTCTATGCCCTGGTAGAAATAAGTGACTTATATATAAAAATCAGTGCTTCGAATTCAAAAGAAGTACTGAATCTGGCCATTTCGCAACAATGTTTCTAACTGTGATTTTTTTATTGAAATTTAAAGCGTCTGGGAGGAATTACGGCCCACGGAAACGGTCTGGCAATATGAAATATTTATTTCTCATAATATTCTGCGTGACATATATAAAAATCAGTTCTTCGAATTTAAGAAAAGTTCTATCTGCTTTTGTCTACCTTTTCCACCTGCTACATGTGAACAGGCTGCCCAGCCAAGCTAGCGAGTATGCACTCTCTATTAAACACATATAAAGCTAGCTATACTGTAAAATTCGTTACTTCAAAAATAAACAACGTCTGGGAGCTCCGGGATGATACTCTATAGGACATCAAGAAGTACCTCAACAGTTTTGATGATCATCAGTGAATGAGTGACGAAATCAGGGGTTTTAAGAAGTCTATAAAGTCTAAAGTGTACGAGCCATACATTTGAAACTTTGCACGTTTGATAAGATCACTACTGGCATCAGTGGCGTAACGAATTTCGACCGGGCCTCCCGCAGAATTAGTTTTCGGGACCCCTCATGAGGGTATGCGTATTTATTGAAAAAAAACTTTATTTAATAAAAGTATGTGGTTTAGGTGTAACACCACCAAAATTACTCCGAAATATAACTTGAAGTAAGACTTTCTATATTTTATCGATTGAAATATTATTCAAAATTTGCAGTAAATAATATACATAATTGCATCTTTATTTCAAATATAGTTATCAATCCTAAAAAATACTGTGTTACTCGATGTAAATGGGTAAATAACTTGAGTGGTTGAATCTCCCTTGTCATTTTGATTTATTTGTTGCAATAGTATATTCTAAAACAAGTTGCAGAATCAGCTTCTATTCCAACACGAAGCATGAGTGTTGGAATTGCCTTCTGCCACAAGTTTTAGACGATATTTTCTCTATTTCAGTCAAGTTTTGTGAAATACTCTAGATTTTCAAATAAAATTTCAGATTAGTGACTTTTGTACTGTATCTTTGCATTTGGTGTGACGAAATTTGATAGATTAATTTGATTTGAGAACTGATAGGATCGGAAGTCAGTACTGACAACCAAAACACGAGAAATATAACTGAAAACAATGCTGTAATAAATTCCTTACAGCACTACTTTCTGTACGTTCATTCTCAATTCTCAACAAACTGGGCTCGCTGAGTCTTTTTTGGGTCATTGTACTTCTCAAATAATTCTTTATTAACTTTGACTTTCAAAAGGATCGCTGATCGCTCTGCACTTGCTACAGTAACAGGTTATATTAAAAATAATATTAAAGCAGTAGAGAGATCTGGGAAACTAGTTGTAATCAAAAAGTTATCTGAAAACAGGAGATCAGCTAACTGTCGTATTGATGATCTTTTCTGAATCTCTGATTTCAATGCAATTCAAAAGAGTTCATTCGGAAGTTAAGGTCAAAACTGAGGTCATTTTCATATTCCTTGACGATAAAATTATTTGAATTTTCTCTCGAAGATCAGGCCCCCCATAATGCCGGGCCCCCCCAACGCCTGGGGCCCCCGCACCGCGGGGTCTGCGGGGGTGTACGTTACGCCAATGACTGGCATCATATTCTGAGGATTTTGGTCATCCACTCAATTCCAAACTCAAGTTGGGAGGTTTCAAACATACGACGAAATACTGCTAGGCAAAATAGTAAGTAGTTTTTTCATAGATACATATACGATCTGAACATCATTCGAATCGAAAGGTCGATTGTGAAAACGCTTTAATTCACTGAAATAAATGAACATATCATTATTATTCATACTTTTCCGGATAATAGGTCACAGTTATAGGTTCCAAGTTGACTTTTGCTATCCGCCTGAGTCCTGATGTCGAATATGTTGGACATCGAGATTTTTCTATTTATCTAATAACGTTATTAATTCACGGTAGTAAATCCATCGGTCCAACGTATTGGATGAATGCACGAACGCGTTGGCTGTGCAGCTGTTTTGCTGTCATGTTGCAGTTTGTTGTTATTTGATTATGAAGTTTGTGTTCATGATTGCTATATACCGGTTGTGGAGAATGAATTGAAAGCTGCGAAATATAATGTTTATATCACCTTTAATATGATGTCGGTACTCAAGAGGATAAGGTATCGAATATTCCATCGTATATTCCAGATTGAAAGGTTTTTATACTAGAACTAATTCTGATTTTTTTATTTTCCTTTACTTGTTCCGACATCACAGCACTGAACGTACTGCTGTAATGAAACTCATCACAGCACTTTTTCAGTTTTATTCCACGTTTTGTAGTTGTCAGTACTGACCTCTGATCGAATCAAATCAATTTAAATTCCGTAATCTGTCAGATTTCGTAAGTCACACCAACTGCCAAGTTTTAATATAAAAGTCACTAACCTGAATTTTCTTTCAAATTTCGACAAGGTCGCAAACCTTGACTGAAATTGAGAAAATATCGTCTACTACTCCTTGCAGAAGGCAATTCTAACTCTAATGCTATCGAAATCTCGCTCGTTTTAGAACTTTGAATTCGTGTTGGAATAGGAGCTCATCCTGTAACTTGTTTTAGAATATACTAATACCGAACCTTGGTGCTCTCTCATTTTGATGTATTTTTCGTCAGCAGTCAACTATTCAAAGGGAGAGAACGTGAAGAGTAAAACATGAAATAAAACAGAATCTACATGGTTTTTCAAGTTTAATAACGATTTATTCCTTTGATACGTCATTTGAAATACGTTTCTCTGATGTGCTGATTCTCATTTGAAACCATATGTTGTAATTTCATAAAACATTTTTCATGTTTCTTGATTCACGTTTCATGATTCTTCGATATGTGTCGCAAATAGTATATATTTCACGTCTTAAACTTTCTTCTTCAATGACGTTACTTGAAAGATATTTTTCGGAACTATAAGTCCGTCTGAGTTCTTTTTAGTTGGATCAGAATGCTCTTACAAGTTACTTAAAATGTAAAAATCACATTGGGTCAAGTCCAGACATCTGACTGGCCAAGAAATTGGCCCACTGAAGCCTATCAGCCTGTCAAAAATTTCGAGGATTGCCGAACCATGGCATACCCATCATGGGTTAAATAAGGGGTATCTGAAAAGCTCGAAAAAGTCTGATAAAAAAGTGGTTTTGCTGGCATATTTAATAATTGCATGATGGACTTATTGACTTATGTACTGTTTTGAAAAGCTAATGAAACAAGGAGGACTTCAATCACATTAGTACTCTAGGTTCACAGTACTCTATTTGAGTAATACTAGATTTTTTTTTCAAACATTCATGATATTTACAGTTGCAGCTAATTATGACATTTCATAACACGGATTGTCTGAATTTTCAGTGAATAGTTTTCCGCAAGAAATTATGACCATGTCCTCAGCTTTCAGAACAAATTTCATTGAATATCGATGGTCAGGTAGTTTTTGAAGAACTAATCAGCAGAAAATTTTTAAAAAGTTGAAAAATCGCCATATCTTCGTAACCATAGATTTTTGGACAAAGGCTCCTTGAAGGATAACGTCGAGTTAGCAAACACCCTGTATATTATCCGTATTCGGGTATCCCCTCTTCTTGTGCAGAGCTAGCACACTTTCTACACAATTAGTTATGATAAGCTAAAAAGAAATATTGTGCAATATTTCGTCGATAACGAATATACCAGATTGTAATGTAGAAAACTCTAGGTGAGATATTTGGTGTGAGAGTTTCATCATTGTTCTGTTTGAATTCAGACTAAATAATTCCTGAAATATCCTCATGAATATAGTTCCTTTCCCCGAATACTCGGGCTTCAATTCGGAAATATTTGAGTTTACCTACAGACAAATCAATAATCATACGAAATTACCTCAAAAAATCCTTCAACTTGGAATGTGAACAGATCCTCTCAATTTAATTTTGTCCGGAATGGAAGGAGCAGAAGAAACATATGATGTGAGTGAAAATGGATTAGAGAAAAACCATCTCGCTCTTATCTCGTTAAATTGAACTCAGGCCAGGATGACTGCGCTAGATTGGATGCTTCAGGGTAGAAATTTAAGTTTGATAAATCATCATAGATCTCGTGTTCGCTTTATTTTCTTCAACGTGCGCGCAACCAGAGCAAAAGGAAGGTTGCGTTTGTACAACTCTTGTCTGGTATCGACGAAAATGATTTTTGATTGCATTTATTTATTTTTTCGTTCAGAAATACAAGATACAAAAAGAACAAGTCCAAAACAGTATCCACTTTTGGACAAAATTTGAAATGATTTGAAAAAGCTACTTTTGAGTTCCTTCATAAGTCTCGATCTACAACATTTCAATAAGTCTCTTCATTCTTCTACAGGATCGTAAAAAATTTCAAATCTTGAGTTCGTCGACGTTTCGATAATATATATTTCATATGGTGAGATTATGAAGTTTCTGATAGCCACAACTTCAAGATTTTCCCAAGATTTAGGGCACTGAGAAAATTTAGTCGAGTTTATCCCTTATTATTCGGTGCTTTTTTTATGAACTTTTTTGTTCTTTTAATATGCTACTGTTGTACTAAAATCATGACCGATGTAATATTTTATTCGAAAGACAAATAAAGGTAGAATATCTCTGAATCTCTACCATTGGAACATTCCTGATACTAGAAATCTGTCAATTTAATTAACGTTTTATGCTATGAGAAAGGAGATTGAAAAGAAGATATAAAGTTTTATGGCTCAACTTCAACGATACTGGCTTCAAACCTTATCTCGCTATGATAAAGGCTATTGTACTCCTAGAAATGATAAAATTTTCAGTACAATTTGAGTAGAAATCTTTTTTTTTTTTCGTATCGACATTTCTTGACTTGTATGGAGGTGAATTTTATTTAATTCGATTGTAAAGTGAAATTATACACTTTTTTTAAAATATGTTCATCTTCCAAGGGCAGCAAAGAGGAGTCCAGCTATTACAGGAGCATAGAGAGGGTTGAGATGGAATCCAGAATTCCCACACATATCAGTTGAACACGTGGAACATGTAGAATTTTCTGGAAGATTATCACAAATATCTTTGTGGTCACAGCTTCTTGTGTAGAACTCTGAAAGATCATTGAAAATTATTATTATGTGAACATTCATTTCGTGCTGTATATTTATAGTTTGAACTGAGCTGAATTAACTTCCACTTTACATGCAGTTACATTTTTTTTACTCGAACCACCGTTTTCTTCTGTGGTTTAATTCAGGGAAATCCAACAAACATATGTGATAAGATGGTGTGAGGAAGAACTATGAAATTTCGTATTACATTTCTATTCATATCTTGCAAGAACTGTCGCAAAGACAAATATCTCAAAGAGATCTGATAGCCTATTCGAAAAATAGGAACGTTTTCATTTCTAATAGTCCGTTAGCGACGCTGAAGAGTTCAGAATAATAAAAAACTGGAGGCGCCAAGCAGAATATTTCTACAGATCAGAACAATCTACAACTTGTGATGATCTGTACCTATCCATTGTTTCAGGCTTTCACGACCAGATATATTGACATTAAGAGAGTCTTCCAGGCTTGCCGTGATCTATCAGGAATTATTTCACCTAACGTTTCGCCCACAACTGAAGTAGGCATCTTCAGAGCATTCTTGGTCTGACCGTAATTCGACCGCTAACTTTCTATAAGTCAAATCAAAATCTTGGCCAAAAGATCAGAACTTCCAGAGACAAAGTCAACTCACTCTCTCAACCCGGTATTTACAGAATACCTTGTGACTGCGGCAAAGTCTGCATTGGTACAACGAAGCGAAGTATCAATGAGAGAATTAAGGAGCATGAACGATGCTGTTGACTCAATCAGACAGAAGAATCCGCACTAGCGGAACATGCTCTGACAGATAGACACAATATTGTTTTCTCAAAGGCAGAAGCTATTTCGAACATCAAAAGTTTCTATTCTAGGATGAACATGGAAGCCATTGAGATATATAAACATAAAACAATATGAACAGAAAGGAAGAATCTCCGTTGGTACATAGCGCATGGATGCCGGTGTTGGAAAAGACCAAAATCAAGCCAATATGAAGTGGGAGCGATGGACGAATCAACATCGCGCGCGTAAACCTTCTCCCACCAATGATCGGGGTATTAGTTGGTCCGACGAATCGAATCCAGCATCACTTTCGGAAATTCAGCGGTCTAGTTATAACCTCAGACCAAGAATCCTCTGAAGATGCCTGCCGCAGTTGTGGGCGAAACGTTAGGTGAAATAATTCCTAATAGACCACGGTCAATGAGCCTGGAAGACTCTCTCAATATCTGTACCTATCGAATACGAAGTACTGTGTTTTATCCACTGAGTTTAGTGAACTGGTGCTGAGCAATAAAAAAAAAATAAACCAAAATATTTAATCAAATGCTATCCGAGCCTTCATCGACCTTTACCAATAAGATAATAGAATGAAACCCAATTCTTAATAAACTCCACATGTTTTATAATATAGAAAAATTGGTTGCCTGAAGAAATCCTAAACAGGAAAGGTTCAATTATTTTATTATTTTTGTCTTCTGGAATTCAAAATTAGATGAATAAAATACATAGGTTTGATGAATAAAATATTCTGAACTTTTTATTTACCTATTTTGAACGTCCTTCTACCTACTGAATCTTATGAAGTCGTATAGAATCGGAGGTGGCGTAATAACACTGATTGATTGAGTTTTTCCGAATTGAAATCGAGTGAAGTATAATATAAACTATATGAAGTAAAAACATAATAATGTATTTTTTTCCAGTCAACGAAGGAACAACAAATTCCTAACTCATTCTTGCAGTTTTTCGTTGAAGAAAATAATTCAGATATGAGTATTCCCTGAATAATTTCATAAATGTTCTTAACTGGTTGAAAATTTGTTACATTTGAATGCATTTTATTCGAAGTGTGTATTTTTCAACAAACAAGATGGGGTGATCCTTTATGTACATAATATTGTGTATTAAATATTTTGAAAGTGTACTGAAGATATATGACCAAAATTAAGAAAGTAAATATGACTGATGGAAGAAAATATAAGTACGCATAGATGGCTCTGTCTAATACATTGCCACGAGAGAAATTACACCCAGATACAGCTTTGTATATACTCACTCTTGTTTGCATCGTAAATTGTTGAGCACACTTTGCCATCATCACATGGAACAATAGGTACATTTTCCCGTTTGTCACAAGGAACTGTATCTGATGACCCATTTCCGTTTGTATTGGTTTCATCTACATAATAACTACATTGTATGCATTTGAGGGCCTTCACTGAAAAATTATACAATTGATTATGTATTTATCATTTTAGTGAATCCACTATTGATGGATCAGTTCGTAAAAATTTAATCTGAAATCATATAAATTGTTGGTATATTTTTTCACATTAGGTTCACATCACATAACTGAATTATTCAGATTTATCGGTATTCTTCGAATAATTTATTCCATCTATGTTTCATTGATTAATTTTTATGGAAGTGAAGTCGGTAGATCATAAATAAATATCAACTTTCTGAGAGTGCATATCTCGATCATAATACGTTAATTCTCTCTTAATCAAAGTTTCCATAAGTAGTGTGAATATCCTGTTAAACAGGAGATTGAAATGTTAATGAGCCATGAAATTTAAACTCTATCAACAATCAATAATCGAAACAAGAAATTCATTATTTTAGCGAATCAGACAATAACTCATTACAGATTTTCCCGAGACTTCTATACGATACTTTGGAGCGTATTGAAAACATCAACTGTTTCAATCGATGTTAATCCTGAAGAAGCAATATCAGACGAAGAAACAGAAACCTTGGACAGTTATCATTATTACTGTGAGGATAAATGGAAGAAACCGGACACTTGGCTATACGTATTCTGTCAGATTGTTGAAATATCGAAAAAAATTGTTTTTGAAAACTGAGCATATAAAAATTTCTCAATGAGTCGGAATAACTCATTCCCAAGAATATTTTCATTGATGGATGATATTTCTTCTGATACAAATAAATCGCACTTGAAGTCAATGTTGAATATGAAAAAAATTGATCGGGAAAATCAGATCTAGAAATTATCCCCACGACTAAGTTTCATTCCTATTATTGCAAATTTTTGATGAAGAAAAAATATACGCTCGAAGTAAAAAAATTGCATCGATCGATAATCGCAAAATCTAATACAGATTCATATTAAACCATATCCTCCCTCCGTTTAATTATATGGAGATGACAAAATCTCGTCAAATTATAATCGAATTGATGTCTTTTGGAAACAATCACGAATAATTATAAAACCTTACTTACCAGAAGAAGTAGCTACAATCAAAACGACCAAGAAGTATATTATATTTCTAGACTCCATAGTGTTCATAGAGTTGGTATACAAAAATTATTCCGAATATATGTGTCACTTTATTTCATGTTACTGAATGTGAAACAACCGGTCATTATGTGAATTCAACCTTTTCGATCCTATCTCCCCTTGTGAGCAATACGTAGGGGGGAGATAAAGATTCCAAGAGAGGTTTTCCTATTTGCGTTTATTCGCGTTACCCATTTTAAAAGGTGTGTATTCGATAGTGATAAAGCACCAATATTTGTTCAGTCAATGTTGAGAGGAAATGATAAAGGTTTAAATGGGACGGGAATATATTGCTCATGATTCATCTACACTAACATTATGAATAAGTCCAACTAGTCCAAGATCCAGAACTGTATGACGAATTTTATTTTCACATGGCTGATCTTCATATAGTTTTGTAGAATATCATTTCTAAAATGGGCCAAAAGTTTTGTCAGACGCTCTAAGGGTCCAAAAAATTTAAAGAATTTATTTTCACGTTTGTGATTTTTAAACATGGTATTGAGGTGACACAATATTTTTTCCTCAAAGGCAAGGGCAATTTTTGAACATCAAAAGTCTCTATCTTAGGATGAACATGGAAGCCATTGAGATATACAAACATAAGAACATCAGCAACAGAAGGGAGGAAACTCCTTTGGTACATGCGCATGGTTGCTGGGTGTTCGAAAAGACCAAAATCAAGCCAATACGAAGTGGGAACGATGGACCAATCAACATCGCGCGAGTAAACCCACTACTTTCCCCTGCTAATAATCAGGGTATAAGTTGGGCCAACGGATCGAATCAAGCATTACTTTCGGAAATTCAGCGGTCGAGTTACAACCTCAGACCAAGAATCTTCTGAAGGATGCCTACCGCAGTTGTGGGCGAACGTTGGGTGAAATAATTCTTGATAGATCGCGGCCAATAAGCACGGAAGACTTTCTCAATGTCAATATATCTGGTCATGAAAGCCGTAAACTATTTATTTATAAATGCAATAATTTATTATCAATTTATTTTTCGAACAATATTTGGATATTATCATAGGATACCATGATGTTTGTAGATATCTCATTCGGAAAATTGCCAAAAAGAGAATAGACTTGAAATGAATCAAATTTCTTACTGCCTGATATTGATGTGAATCCTTATCTCACTGAATGTTGTTCTTTCACATGGTCAAGTTCAGTAGAGTAGTTTAAAGCTATATTGCACTACGCTATTTGATTGTGAAATGTTAAGTGACAGTTTCAATTCTTTATTCTGATATATCTCACAAACTTCCGATAGATAGAGAGAAGTTTAGTGAAAGTGTTAATTAATGATAAAATATAATTCATGATGGGGCCTGTGTTCAATTCATTGGCTTACAATTAAAACGCTGCTAGAAGTCGCCATTTTTTTGTATCAAGCTTTTCAAAACGACTTTATTGAAATTCTGAAAGGTTGAAAATTTTAATTATGAGATGAATAAATTTTTTCAAATTTTTCATCTAGGTGTTGCTGTAGTGTATTTCACAAATTCAATGATTCAATGATGCCTTTCATAGTTGACTCGAAATATCAAAGAGGAAAAAGGCTCTCGACCGATTGATAAAATTTCTCTCATATGACGGAGCCATTCCTGTCTGATCCCGTATTTTTTATCGTTCTAATATATGAGCGAATACAGTGTTTCCAATTTTTCATTCACATAATCAGAAATAGCGATGATAGATGTTATCAGCAACAGCAAAACCAACTCCAATATTTTCATGTGCATCAAGTTGGTTTGCGAAACATTGAAAGTTGTGTAATGAAACTATGAGATACGAAAGAGAAATTGTGGTAGGTTTTGAGTTTTCGTTATCGCGGTCATTTCCTGAAAACAATCACCCGTGGGTAGATAGAAAAATATGAGTTCATTCAAAATACAAATTGACGTGCTTTTTTCGATATGAAAATGAGTAACCATCAAAAATTTAGAAATTGAATGTTTCCTTGGAACAGAACAGTGTTCATGTTCAAAAAATCGACGCACAGCTCAATTTATCAATGGGAATAATTACTGGAATCATCCCATCTACACATATCAATGGCTATCAGTACTATCAAATATTCGAAGACAGTCTCCAACTTGGAATTCCGATACTTTCCTACGTTCCAGAAAATAGAATTCTAAAACTGAAAATTCGTTAACCTATTTGGTAGGATAACTTTCTGAATTCGAAATTCAACTACAAGGAAATCTGGAAATCAGAATGGGATGCATGTTCTTTCTCTAATGAAGATTTAATATCTTCTCATCGAATAACATTCCTGGTTTTGACTTCTCACGGAATATGGTCTCTTCTTGATCAAATAATATTTTAAGGTGGCATTAGAGCCATACACAATGAATCAAATTCATTTTTGCAATGGGTTGAAAACTTTATATCAATTTGATGAAGTATAAATTGCATTCTCTTAGTATTCTGTCTTTTTTTATTTCCAGGTTGGTTGGAGTGTGTTTGGAAATCTATCCTCCGAAGAGCCTTTTCGGTAATCGTGATGCCCTTCAAAATAAAATATTCAAATGCAACAAATTCATTTTATTTTTTTTCCCCATAATATACGTACTTATCATTCGCACCATCTCACATTCAGATACTACTTCGATTATAATTAATTTTAATGAATATAAATCTAAATTGAATCCATTCAATGGATTCATCATCTTGATATTGAAGTAATACTCAGATCACCTCTCCAAAACATTAGATGGTAATGTAGACCATCGTATGAACGGTGTGTTGCATATATTCGTTGCAAAATTCTCCAGTTTCAGAGTTTGCATCTTCAATCACAATTGCCACTTGGTCTATTGTAGGGTCATTGAATTGAAATCATGTGCTCCAACAGGTCGTTTATCTGCTCTTATCACAACCTTGTTATCCTCACTTTACATATGTTCCAAAGTAGTTTTAAAACAATCGAACCAATGCACGATGTTCATGAAGTTTGGAGTTGCTGCAGATCTTGGTGAATCATTCCTCCCACATCTGCATTATTCGATTGACGTTGATCAAGTTGATCATACATATTGCCTGTATGACTCAAATTGCAGGAATTTATGATGTACAACTTCAAGTAGTTGTAATCATCCAATTCGATGGTGAATCTGGCCTTGGATCTGAATAGCAGAAACAAAAGACAACATAAGTGATTTGAAATCCTTGATGTTAATATTATTTTCTCACCTTGAATGTTGGATTGAATCCACATCCTTTAATTATATCTGCTCTAAATGAAGTTATTTGGAAACACTATTTTTGTATCTTTGTGTATTCAAAAAGAAAATAGTCATGACTTGATTCAGACGTTTATGCAACTTACAATACACAGTAGTTCACATTGTCATCATAGATAAAATATAAACTGCTCGTCACTCGAAACGTTAATGGCGAAATTTGGCATAAACTTTCACTTCTCATAATTTCTAAAATACTGAACGCATTTTAAACTGCAGCCCAGATTTTGGAAGCTCTTTTTATCGACTAACAAATAATTTCTTACATCTCCTTCAAGATTGATCAGGATCAAAGATACAGGGTGAAACAAAATCTTTTACGTGTTTAACAAAATTCACCACCCCGCCATTTGTCCGAAGACCACATTGCTCTTATTTCATGCGGTCATTTTATAAATAGCAACCATACCTCGGAATGTTTTTGAGTTTTTGCCAATAACTACAGGGGTTTCGGAAAAAATATTTTTTTT